>WWET01003397.1:114459-134924 GCA_011038615.1 Limnodynastes dumerilii
GAGAAAGAGAGAGAGAGAGAGAAAGAGAGAGAGAGAAAGAGAGAGAGAGAGAGAGAGAGAGAAAGGGGATATTTATAAAGAAAATATTAGTATAAATATCTAAAATACATATAATTATTAATTCATACAAATTTGACCAGAAGTCTTACATAAATATAAAATAATCTAAAGCTTAAAGTGGGCATTAAAACATATGTAAATCTCATTAAGAAATGGTCTTTCTCATGTAATGTGTCCCCTCTCCTCAGGATCACAGAATCAAACCACTCCCAAACTCCATAAAATGGGACCCCAGATCATAGTGCCAGAGAGAAGCAGTTTAAGTTCCAGCTGGCAGTCAAGCTGTTTAGGTTTAGGGTGGGTGCCACATGGTTCCCTTTTCTTTTGAGCCCATGTGCACTGTATACCCGGTGCCTATTATAGAAACGCCACTGTATTACACCTTACTTTCATTTTGCACCTATAGGCAGCTGTCCTTCTCACACATCTATAATCATGGTAATGCTTTCAACTGCTCCAAATTCAAAACAAATCATTGTCATCATATATGTCACGTAACAGCAATGCAGAAAATCTCATTTAAATATATTACCACACTGTCTGTACAATCCAAAATAAACATAGGAAATGGAACAAAACATATTGCTGTCCTCATAAAGGCCATATCTCTAACAAAAGCTTATTAAAATCATTTTTCCTCCCATAGAAGTAGAGACTGAAATGTCAGCAGTCAGTAAGGTAAAAATTTAACATTGTCCACCATGTAGCTATAATCTAAAAAGAAACAAACAAAAAACAACGTGATGTCTGCCATGCTGGGGGCAGATTTTCATAATGTTGATGACAATCAAGTAATAAACTATCAACCACTTATAAATAATAGGCTTAGTGAAAGTACACGAAGACAGTAAGTAAAGTACAGTGTTGATAAAACCTCTTGTGCTATTGCACTCTGGATACCAGCATTATCTAGGTCAAAGATTCATAGAGAACAGCAGCCTAAGGCACATTTCACAAGCAAGGCCACCAATTCCAATCATCCAACGTAGTTTCTTTATTTAGTGGACGAAAAGAGATGTGCAGTCACCAAGACGCATTTAATATTATGTCACATGTATAATTTCAATAAAGACTTTTTTTTTACTTAAAAAAAAACTAGCGTTATTCATATTAATATGAAATTCTTTCACATTATGGGCCTGATCCAGACTTAAGGTCGTTTTACGTATGCAAGCGCACCTAAGTTACGCACTACTAAGAATAATACACTCCCCTCTCACCTTACCTTTTACTTGTGTATCTCTGGTCATCTTGGCATACGTAAGTTTCATACTGTACAATTTAAATGCCGCCATCCACCCACAATGCTTATCACCGGTTTGCGTAGGGATGTCAAACCCTATCGTACGGAGTTTTGGGAAAAGATACGTATGTTAGATCTATGATGCGTAACATGCGCAGTGTGTTCCCACAGCCAGATTTACACATGCAGCATGCACAAATTAGCTGTTGTTATTAATAAGGGCCGGACCCGGACCTTAGTGCTTGTTACGTTACATCGCATAGAGTATTTACGCTAGCGTATTTTCTATGCACTCCCCCAGGCACTCCCCTCGCTCGTATATACTTTTGCCGTTTTACGCTTGCCAAACCCTACCTTAACTTTTCAAAGCGTAACTACTGACGTACGTACAGGCCTCACACACGTAAGTTCCTAAGCACGCCTATACTGTATGATTTAAATGCCTCCCCCCGCCTCCGAATCGTAATTACGGGTGTCATATGGATGTAACGCCCAACGCACTGTTGGTATGTACGTTCAGAGCTACGTGGCGTAACATCTGCCGTATGCATGCACAGTACATACAAAACAGTATTTTTACGTCACCGGTTAGCGTATATACGCCAGCGTACGTAGCTCTGGATCTACCCCTAAGTCTCTATCAGGCCCTATGCTTGTAAATTTTTGTCACAGCTGATTTATCCACTGACATAATGGGAAGATTCATGGAAGCACTATGGAATTTTATAAAAGGTGTTAAAAATTGGAAAAAGGTAAAGGAATTGGATAGATTTATATATCAGGTAGGGATAGTAGACATACTGTATGGCATACCACTGTATGCTTGGCCCATCTTCCCCACATCTAGATATGCCCTCGTTATATCATTGCAGAGCGGAGAGGCATGGAGGTTGTGAAGACAAATTTAAAGGCAATGAACCGGATGCAGACTTCCGTTGCTGAACTCCGAATTCCGATGGATCCAGTTTTCCGTGCAGGGGAGGAAAGGCTAATTCCATACCTCATACAGTAATGCGATCCATAGATACTACTTTAAAAACCACAGCAGATCTGGATCCAGCACAGGATCACAACATATTTTTCTTCTGAAGCGTAGCCGTCTAGTCCAGTCTAGTTTAAAACGCACGAGGCCCTAGGCAAGTTACCGGTTTGGGGCCCCCCAAGGGGGTGCTGATAGCCAGTAGGAGGAGCAGTGAGAGGAGAAGCAGCCGACTATACTGATGTTGAGCTACGACATTTCACACATGTAGGCGCAGACAATATTGATGAGCCTGCATGTCGGAAATGACAGCTCTCATCTGATAAGGCTACAATGGTGATTAACAGTGTTGAATCCCAGTCAGCCTCGGGCCTCTGGGGCTGGCCAGGCCCTAGGCAGGTGCCTAGGTTGACTTGTGGGTAATCCGGTCCTGGACTAGTCTCATATATGTATTTTTTAGTATCATATGAATAAAGCTACATTTTATTATTAATACTATTAGAGGCAAATAAGTAGAAATCCGATTCATTTGTGGTTATTCCAAAGCACATATTGGGGCTGGTCCAAAGATTCACTTACACCTTTTTTTTAAAGGGTTGATCCAGGGTAAGGGCAAAAGGGTACAAGAGAACACTTGAGCAAAACCATGTTACAAATGAATTATTTAAAGAAAAAATACTTTGCTTTTGCACAAAGAACTGACATAGCACACATCAGGAAACCCTGAACTCTAATTCTGCTTTTACTCTTTATATTTGCCTTACTTTGCAGTTCAATATGGTTTTGCCCAGGTCTATACTTGCTCAGGATCAGCCCCTTTGTGCAATAAGTGTCTCTTGTCTCCTTACAGTACTTGAGCCCATCCTGCTTGCATACATGATCAGCTGACGACATCTACAGACTCCCACCAAGACCAATTGTCCAATTGTGTAAATGACTATCTGGCTTTACCCTCAGGCACTGAGCAATTTCACACACATTGATGCATTCTCAGTGAAAGCTCCTAATGCATACAAATAATACTTCTGTGCATTCAGATACCTATTGGCAGTATATTGCTTTGATATAATAATCACTGAAATTATTTGTCCTTGAAGTCTCTTTCCTTCTGTGAATTTATCTTTTTTTAAAGGAATAACATTTGGTACCATGGTATAAAGTATAGTGCCAAGTAAATGTATTACTAGGCAGAGATAATAATGATTTCTTCTAATTTATACTTCCAGCCTTTTCAGCCAGTCACAGAATATTGTTTTTAATCAAATGCCATAAAAGCATATGACATATTAGATGTTCATGACACTAGTTGTATGTATCTCCAAATCCCAGAGCGGTTTATGGCCCTGATTCATCAAAGCTTGACCTGTGTACCTCCCAGAGATCACATGGCATCTCCCATCTCTTTGAGGACATAGGATCACTATTTGATTTATCCCAGTCTTGCCAGTAACCATGGCAACCTCATCCTTCTAGTAAAACCCCAGTTTTAAGTGGTCTGGGAAAATACTAGCAATAGATTTTTTTTTACATTCATTATGTTTTTCTCTGGGCTATTGTGTTCAAATGTAGAAGTGTGCTTCCGGAATGTGATAAGAGAACACTTTTGTTTAAACACTAATTCGGCAAAACTTTGAACTTTGTAGGTGATGAGAACAGCAAGTAAAAAAAATGGAAAAAAAATTGCCTGGCATCTGGCAAAATGGAAAAAAGGACCTCTGCATTTGGTTATATTAATACTACACCATCATGATTATGCAATTAAGTGCTCTATTGAGCAGATCACATTGCTAGCCACTTTTATGGACCTACTGATTTCCCATTCCCAGCACGTTGCACAATACCTGAAATCAGTCCCCATTTTCAGTTAGAAGATTGAGACAAGGACCTTGGTAACACCTCTGAAATACTGAACTAATTCCATCCTCTTCCTTAATAATACCATGTGAATATCACATATTAGAGACAGGTTATCAGTACACTCCGATTGTGACATCTGACACAGAGATTTTAATTTATTCATCTAAAATTTAAAAAAATTGGGAAATATTGGAATTTATTTTTAATCTTTGAAATGTTTATTGTATGTTCTCCACTAAAGAGGTATAATACTGTAATGTTAAATTCATTTCTTATCGCCTCCAAAGTTACATTCACCAACACCACATCTGAACCTCTATCAAATGCTACATAACTCAATAGTTAGAATGGAACAAAAGTAAAGCTTGCCCTTCTATTCTTCTTCATAAAATAGGAACACATAACCTTCTACATATCAGGGTTTATATCTGGGCTTATATCTGAGTTGTGCCAAAATTATATAAATTAATATAAATATATGTTGCTATATTTAATGCATCACCTTTTGTGAAATTGTTCATAAGTAACCTTCTATCAATAAATCACTCCCTAGACACTAGTGAATCACTATCCCGCCATCCATAAGTACTGTATGGTTTCCTTTGCTCGGACAATGCAATGACAGTTTCTTTATCACTTAACACACAGCAGCTGCCTTTGTTTGGCTTTTGTATGGATTTCCAAATAGTGTTTGTCACTTGAAGGTGATATACTGTAATACAGATGATCTTGTTTTCTTGTTTAGTTTGCTCTTACTCGTTTTTGAATGGTATTGTCATGAATGTGACTGGTTCAGACATGTGTTTGTCTGATAAGTCATACTTTTTCTATATCATACATTGCGGATATTATGAGGCTGTTACTGACCGAGCTTTATAGTAAAGCTACTAGTAGTCAGACTCCATGGTAGTCTATTTAGTAATTTTATTCTCTTTGGCAGTTATTTTTCTATATATTTTAGTTTAACTAACCCTAAACCCTTCCCCTTATAGAAAGGTATTCATAGTACATATGTAATATTATTGGAATTATACTATTTGTATTATTTCTATACATACACCTGTATTTTTATGTATAAACTTTGCAGTTTGCAATGCATTTTAGTACATACACCATGGATATACTCAAATATCTACTTTAATTAGTAATGCATATTGGGATACTCTTTGGAGGCGACTATAGGAACCTAACAAGAGGTTCATGTGACAAGTTTAGGAGAAGAGGTGAGATATATTAGGCAGGAAAAATAGGCAGATCCCCTAATATTTTAAAAACAGGATGTATTCAGGCATCAAAGAACAGCTTCAAAGAGGACAATACAGGAATCATTACATGTACAATGGTATGATGGATAAGTGGATAATCTGTGTTTTGGATAAAAACCCATAAACAAAATTGTACTTTGTCAGACTCAGGTAATTAGTTACATTCTGTCCTTATTTTGTTTGTCTCTTATACTCTATGAAAGACTCACAGTTTAACAGGAAGACCAAAAATGTTGCATGTGTATTCTATGTCCATATCCCAAATATAAAAAATAGACAAGTAATAAAATGATGCAAATAACATACCAATTGATTAAGCTTGATATCTTCATAATAAATCAATGTTATGTGTCTGGTTGAATAGATGTAGCAATACCTATAGCTCTTTGGTGAACTCTTGTTTGAGGATCCAATAAAAAAGAATGTATTAACTTTACTGCATTCATCTTTTATTTTCTATTTGCATTATTCCTTTCATATTAAATCTTCTTATCATGTCTGAGCTCTCACCACTCCAACACTTTCAACTAATGTAACCTCTAACACAGATTGTTGTACAATTGTAAAAGTATTACAGCAGTATTAAATTCTGCTTATGAGTTAGGGGTTTTACATATTTCTTAGTGATTCAGTACAATTATGGATTAATGTGAGTGGTTGATATGCCATTAGTGTAGTTCATAACATTTAAAAATAGTCTAAAGGCCTGCAGCTCAGCTGATGTATGCAAGCATGTCATACATAATACTACCGTGGTGGATTCTGATCATCATCTCATGTTAGCAGTGGCGGAACAACTGGAGACAATGGAGTAGCTGGCCTCTGGGCACCAGCCTTGAAGGTGGCACTTCTCCAATGTATCCGGCAGTCCAGGGCTGCCACGTACCCGACAGCCACGGCTATGGATCGGTAATGCCGAGATCTCAGGGCCTGTCTCTTTTCCTGCAGCTTCCAATCTTTGTATTGTGTAGAGGGACCAGAACACTGAGCTCCCTGCATCCATTTGATAACATCAGTCTAAGGTGCAGGGTATGACATTATACCACTGGTTAGCAGCTTACTTGGTTGCTGATAAAAACATTAACCCGTGTGTGTGTGTGTGTGTGTGTGTGTGTGTGTGTGTGTGTGTAATAAATATTCTCTATACAGCTCTGTGAAGTTAGTGGCGCTATGTAAATTAAAAATGATGTTACTCTTATTAGGTAAATCCAGACCTACGGGCTTGTAACGTTAGAACGCGTAGCGTATTTACGGTAGCGTAATTTCTATGCACTCCCCTCGGTCGTACGTACATTGGTCATTTTTACGCTACCCAAACCCTACCTTAACTTTTGATAGCATAAGTACTGACGTACGTAATGGATTTACGTACGTGACGGGCAAACCCAGCCCATACTGTCCAATTTAAATGCCTCCCTCCGCCTCCAAAGCGTAATTACGGGTGTCGTATGGATGGCCCCGCCCCTTTGTTCGAATTTACGCTGATGGTACGTACATTAGGAGTTACGTGGCGTAACATCTGCCGCACACATGTGCAGTAAATACAAATAGTCAAAATGACGTCATAGGCTAGCGTACTTAGCTCAGGATCTGGCCTGAATTTAACCTACATATTGCATTTTAAATACTTCTCTAAATGTAATGGCGGAATTCGGCTCTCGACAACATGCCATCAACATAAGTTAGTTTGTGGATCTTACCTCCTTGTTATTCTCTAATATTAAATATTATGACAAGATAGGGTATGTCTTAAATGGAAAGTAGAAGGTCTTCTCTATTTGTTGTAAACCATAATATGGCAAGAACAGTTCAGTATAACAAAAGATAAACAAAGGTTTACCATTATTTAAATTCAGTGATAGAAGAGGATATTTAAAGAGTGGTATGGACATTCAGAAGTGGCGTTATGGAAACACTATTAAAATAATAGGAGGGAATGGAGAATTATAGCTTTTCAATGCCCTCTGTGGGAGAAGTGCGTATGACATACCCCCCTATACTGCCCCACTTCGAACCCTGCTTAAATTACAACACATTTGGAAAGTTGCTTTAAGCGCAGCAGCTAAACACCTAAAGCTCTGTGATGAAAGAGGGTCTCATGAAGATCACCACTGGAAAGGTAGACAGAGAGTCTTCTGTCCTGAACAACTTTATCAGATGCACCAGCACCAAATCGACTATCAACATAAAGTAACCTCCAATTACAGACCACATAAATGTTTAATGCATGGCTGCAACATAGACAGTACAACAAACTCTGTTAGAACTGCAGCAAAAGGCAAGAAAGGAGATGGAGGCCGGTGGAAGTTTGTCCTGTGGTCTGATGATGATGATGGTGACAATGTTGATGATTTGTTTAGAATAAAGGCACACTTAATTACCATGATTACAACAGCATTCTGCAGTAAAATGCCATGATATCTCATTAGTTTTTTCGTTTGGTTGTTGTTTTTCTCTTCACCATAACCCAAAACACATCAATATATATATAAAAGGCTAACACTGCTGCTCACAGTTATATATACACAAAACATATACATTTTGTAAAATGTTTGCAAATGAACTTTTCCTGTTTGGTTTATTTAATTTATTGTGTGGCAGATACCATTTATAACAACTTTTTCTATCCATTAGTTTTATTTGCACTTAGTGTTAAATGGACAGGTGTTAATTTTAATTTATTACAGTGTTACTGCGATGCCAACTAAAAGGCAAATGTCTGCTGTTGGAGTAACTGCACAGCAAGAAGCAGCAAAAAGATGAAGTGCAAAGTGGGATAAAGCCTGACAACAAACTATGACTGATGACCAAAGAGAATGCGAACATGATCGTCATCGCCATGGAAACATGACTCCTCAGTAAAGTGCCCGTCACAGAGAAAACAATCGAAGAGCAAACAGGACAGAGGTAATATCACGTCAAAGCCTACAAAGTCAGCGAACAAGATGCCGCGTCATTCTTCATGTCGGTAACTTTGATGAAACAAATATTAATGCTCATAACTGTGGTCCCATGAACAGTGTTTGTGAAGTTTGCCATGCTAAGCATCTTGTGATTCCATATTTGTGGGATAAATGCCATGCGGAATTTAACCGTTATCGAAAAAGGGTCCAACGTGATCTTACTCTTATTTTGATGGGCTTTTAACTAGTAAAGTATATCTGACAAAAGAGAACAAAAAGCTGCAAAGAGGGTAGGAAAGCATGTAGCAATAAAATCAACAAGTAGTCAAAAAACATCACAAAGGTGGAATGATGTCTGAGGTTGGAACCTGATAAAATTGGTTGAGAGAATACCCAGTTACATTGAATCACTGCAAAATGACAGTTTTGATTACTTTACTATTACCGTATTAGAAAATGTGGGTTGAAAGTGAAAATAGAGAAAACTCCTGTGTAGCTGGCAGAATTATTTATCGCCATCTGTGAGGCATATTCCCTTATCTGCAATCCATTCTTCCCATTCCATACCCTGTAATTCACTCAACTCTTCTATCAAGTAACTGGTATCACCCATCATGCTCCTTCTGTAGGTTATCATGTTATTACTCTGTATCAATGCCAGGACGTTACTGGTGTGTCTACTATCTATCAATGACACTGAGAACCTGCAAAGACTGTGATATCAATGATGTCTCGCCTACTGCTTGTATACAAGGTAAAAAACAACAAGGGTGTGGGGAAAAGCAGCAGTCTGGTACAAGAAGGGAGGTACAGTCATATTATTCAGTGAAAGTATGGAAAAAGTGTATTTTACAGATTACGGTAACTGGCCTGTCACCAAGAGGTGGACGGTCAGGGATGAAACACATCTCAATAAATGGTAGGCGGCCTTGTGTGCTTAATGCAGCCATGATTAGGTTTCCAGACCTATCCTTTAAAGCCCTAATCATCTGTTGTATTCATCTGGGTAATCTACTGGATTTTATGTCAGATGTTAAGAAAAGTGATATGGGGATATAATCTCATACATCTTCTGACATAATGATAGATGATGAATAATGATATAGGTCTATATTCACAGTTACTTAGTTTACGTCTTACGTGCGCTGTTTTAAGAATTGAGCTACAACGCATGCGTGGTAGCTTATTTACGCTTTCTACGTACCATTTCTGTACGTAAATTGCGTAAGCGTGGTCTAAAGATCAAAAACAACGCACATAAGACGAAAACTACGTAACTGTGCATCCAGACCATAAACGCCATTTCTATAAAAATAAGAGTTCTAAGCAGACTAGTGCCTGGATCTTATGACCCTATCTATAGTGGCAGGTTTGCATCTCTGGTAAGCGAGAAGTGAATGGATTTTGTTCCAGTGATTTCCCTTGGGAACATGGAAATGCTGTTGATGTTCTCCAGGAAAAGGAATCATCAAACAAGCAATTAAATTAAGTGTAAGTAAATAAATGTGCATTTTATAATGCACCTTGACTATAATGACAGCTAAATCTTCTTACACATCAAGCTAATTCTAAAAACAGAATAGAAAAGTGAGTGTGCACACTAGTATATGGATCACATAGGAAATTCTAATGTGAATTCATGTATGTAATTACTTAAAGAAGTGTATATATATATATATATATAACACATAAACTGAAATTTTGCATTGAATAGTATGCAGCAAACGGAGAATGTACAGAAGTTGTACAGAACTATAAGTAGTTAAGTGTATATCTCACCATAATTTAGCTGACTGCAATCTGCTGTGCTAGTTTGGATTTCATAGGCTAAAAAATACATTTAGTTAAAAGAACATCATGTGCCAGCAATTTAAACACCAAGAAATAAGTAGCAAATTTAAATAGCCTGAAAGGAACATCGGTCAGATGAGCCATTACAGTACGTTGCCTGCAGATATACTGCCCATTGCCTGTCTGCTGTGGCTTAATTGTGTAAATCAAGCTGATCTCTTTAGTGGTTATTTTGCAGAGAAGAAAAAGTAAGTATTTACAGAAAACACTAATATATGTATAAATCTATTGTCTGGGCTTCTTATCTGTTGATTGCATATTTCATGCATGTTTATGTTGATATACAGTAATTATGAACTATTTACATTGTGGAATTAGGCATATGCACAACAACATGTATACAACAAATATTTTTCTAGAATGATTGTGAAAAAAAACTGAACTGTGGCAAAGATGATGAAGTTTTATTAAAAAGTTACATTTCCCAACCATAACACATAGAACCAAAACAATTCCAAATCATGTCCATTAACAGTTGTATTTTTATCATACCACCAAACAATATCCACAATGCTCTTAATGTGACTGTGCAAATGCAATTCATAGAATGTTACTATTATGCAGTGATGTTGTTTACAACCTGCAGTAGTCTCAGGCTGGAACATACTGGCAATCCTGCGTGGTCACATAGACGTCGATCTAGTCATGTAGCTATATAACCCCACACTGTATGAGCCTGGAACTGCATTCCCCTGCACAGTTTCACTCTAACAACAGATGCATAGGGTAAACAGTCAATCTGCTGCAAGATCGATAACATAGAAACCTGATGCACCACATGTGCGCTGCAATCTCATTACACCCAAGAGATCGGAATGCCATTGCCAATAATAATGAAACTGCATATCTAGCTGAGCCACCTGCTAAAGGGGACTTAGCATTTTAATAGGGTGATCAGGTCATAAGCGCATGGACTTGGTTAATAAGGACATCGCTGCTCTATCCAACAGACATAGAAGTACTAATGATGTATGAATGAAAGAGACCTTACCTTGGCAAAAGTAAAACAGCTCAGAGCAGGGACAAAAGTTGTGGCTAATTGTGGACAGGCTGCTCCATCCGATCCATGGAAGCGACGTGTGTCTGCCTCAGACTCAGTGGGTTGAGATTACAGCAGTGAGAAGCTCCCAGCCCAGTGCACAGCAGCTAAGGAAGCTGGATAAGAACCTGAACCGGCCACTGTGACAAAGGTGGGAGGGGGGTGCACACTCATACACAGGAATCACACCACAACCCAATGGATGCTTTGCAGATCCTCCAGTACAAAACTGCAATCTACAGATCTTATGGGATAGTGGAGAAAGGTAAATGGGCCAACTTTTCCACTGCAGCCTGCTACCACATTATCTGCTATTCATCTAGCTCAGCATAGTGCAGAGGAAGGGAGAAATAGATGCCTATAACACAGGGAAAGGCTGGATGAGACGTGAAGGTAGGAAGGAGATGCTCGGCTGACAGTAATTTACAGCCCCTGCACGAGAGAGGTAGAGAGACGCGGAGGGAGGATCCTTCTTGGTCTTAAAGAGATCTGCTCTGTAACTGATCTCATTCTCTTGCTGTGATACGGTGAAAGATATTTCACCCTTGGATACAGTAATCCCTGTCACAGTAGTCAGTGTTTTATGCCACTGCATTATGTATAGTCATATAGAGGCAGATTCCTTAATCACCGCACGTTCCACCTTTAGCCCCAGCAAATCAATTCATCAGATCAGGAGGGATCAGACTCCTATCTAATGTGTAGCGTGCTCCTGTTGGAGAGACCAGGCTCTCCTGGATGCGGGGAGATACCTTGTTCTGCCGCTGTCATTTCGTCACAGCTATAAGCATATTAGTAGGCACTTAAAATAGTTGTCATTGTGCTTATCTGGCACGGGATAATGTCTCTGCAGCCCTCTTATCTATGCAATGAAAGTGCTCTGTGTAATGTGGGCACTTTGCCATCATGCTGAATATAATACCTGTGACATGATGTGTCTGGACCGAAAACTTGGAATATGTCCTGTTATGTGTCTTCTCTGTCTCTGGGGTCACTACCAACTGCTGTGTGCTGACATTAATGTAATTGTCCATACAGTAATTGCACTGGGTGTTCTACTGCCACTTAGCCAGCTGTAGGTGGAATGTGGAGTGCTGAATAAGAATACAGTGTACTGTACAGATCAGCCAGACCAGAAATGTGCCCTGCTCTGGTAGGATATTTGAGATATTGTGACAAAAGGGTTTTTAGGATGCCTCAGAACAACACCAGGGAGATGTATTACTCATTTACTTATTTGTTTTTATTGACAAAATTCAAAAACAGTAGTTTTCAATAGTTCTTTGGGGGCCATAATAATCACATGATATGGTTTCAGTAAGCAGAAAAGGGTGCTGGGCCTGGCTGGCATGTAGGCAAGGAGGGTATCTTATATTATGGGTTGTGTCATATTGGAAAGGGTTAGTGGTCCACCTGCTTTTTATGATTAAAATAGACCGCCAGAAAAGGTCTTGTTCCCATAGCTAAAATATGCCAATCCCCCAATCTGGGGGCATACCTACAAGGCTACAAGGGGTGCAATGGGTACGGCTGCTAAGGGACCTGAAGGAGAGAGGGGACTGTGCCAGCCACTCCCCCACTGTAAGCAAGCTGTCAGAGGCTGAAGAAAAGAGAAAGAGGCCCTAAAAAATTTAGAAAACAATAAAACAATTGTAATAAAACCCGCAGACAAGGGTGGGGGCCTAGTCATTATGGATGTGGAAGATTATGAGAATGAAGTTCTCAGACAATTAAAAGACCAGACAACCTATAAATTATTAAAAACAGACCCTACCATAAAAATACAGAATAACTATAAAGCCTTCATTAAAAAACATTATGAAAGAGGAGCCATCAATAAAGATACTTTCAACTTTCTGGATATTGATTCCCCAACCATACCAGTCATGTACACACTGCCAAAAATTCATAAAGACCCCCCAAAACCCCCAGGAAGACCCATTGTAGCGGGCATTAATTCCATCACTTCTAAGCTATCCCAATACCTGGACTCCATTCTCCAGCCAAAGGTGATTTCCACTGCATCATATGTGAAGGATACCTTATCTATTATAAGGAAATTTGAAAACACAGAATGGAACGAAAATAAGTATCTTATCACAGCAGACGTAACCTCCCTCTACACCATCATCAAACATGAGGATGGGATAGAGGGAGTAAAAACCTTTTTGGAGCAGGAGTCAGAGAATGTCAAGGCATTCATAATGGAGGGCTTAGACTTCATCCTAAATAATAACTATTTTTTTTTCAAGGACACTTTCTATCTCCAGAAGACTGGAACTGCAATGGGGGCCAAAGTGGCCCCTAGTTATGCTAATTTATTCCTTGCAGCCTGGGAAAATGAGGTCATATGGAATAACAACCCATGGAGGGAACATATCAGCAAATGGTCAAGATACATAGATGACCTCATTTTCATTTGGGAGGGTCCTATGACACCTTTGAATGAATTCTGTGCTTTCTTAAATAATAATAACAAAAATATTAATCTTAAATTCCAGATAAGTAAAACAACCGTAGATTTCCTTGACCTCACTATATTCATTGAAGAGGGTGTGGCCAAAGTAAAAAACTTCATCAAACCTACTGACTCAAATTCATTAATAAGTATAGATAGTTGCCATCACAAAAAATGGCTAGAAGGGGTCCCAAAGAGTCAGTTTCAGAGAATTAGACGAAACTGTACAAAAACTGCAGACTATACAGAACAATCTATTATCCTACGAAATACATTTCTGGAAAAAGGCTACCAAATGGATAAATTAGAACTAATCAGGAAGGAAGTAGAAATAACAGATAGACAAGCTATGTTATCCCCCAAAACAAAAAAACAAAAAAAACAAACAGCACCCGGAACTTATCAAATGGTCTTGGTCACACAATACTCAACCAGACACAAGAATTTAGAACAAGTAATTAATAAAAATTGGAACATCTTAATGCAGGATCCCGAATTACAAGGGATTATTCCAAGTAAACCCCAATATATATACACTAGGGCAAAAAACTTGGGCACAACTCTTACCCACAGTGCCTACCGTGTTAAAAATAACTCTCAGAATAATATTCTATCAAAAGGCTTTTATAGGTGTGGCCAATGCATCATGTGTAAAACACACACCACACAATCCAGTAAAACTATGGATTTTAAATCTACAAGTAACCAACAAACTTTTGACATAAACCAATTCATTACATGCAATACAAAAAATGTAATATATTTGATCGAATGCCAATGTGGTAAACAGTACATAGGTAGAACTAGCAGGTCTTTAAAGGTCCGATGGGCAGAGCACCTAAACAATATTAAAAAAGGCTTTTTTAAGCACAATCTATCTGCACATTTTAAAAGTGCTCATGCCTGCTCTCCATCTTGTATTACAAAAGCCATTGGCATAGAAAAAATAACACCACAATGGAGAGAAAGAAACCACTTGGAAACGCTAGCCAAAAAGGAGATGCGTTGGATTTATGACATGGACACTTTAAGCCCACAAGGCCTTAACCTGGATTTTGAAATTAAGTGGTTCTTATAGGTTCTGTCTTTACTCAGAAAAATTACCCCCTTTTCATGGATTTTTTGATATTTTTTTCAACATTTATAAGGTGTTTATATCTGTATTACATAACCTTTATTATGTATTGCACATGTCATGTATTTTATACTATTTTATACTGTTTTTTGCACATTAATGTACTAATTTTTTGACATGTAGCCCACATGTATAAAAATTCGCATATATGTGAGGTTCATATTTAACGTTTTTATCTAACCTACTTAATGGTTTTTTAATTTATATTTTACTAAAAGCAAATTTATCTTCTTATCAAAGATTAGAGAAAAATATTGCTCATTTTGTTTATGTGTGTAAACACAAAAGGAAGTATCTACCTATGCACCTGACTAGCAGTAACCTATAGAAAACCACCTATTAGGGTCTGCTATTATAAATATCCCCTATAGTGTCTCATATAGTACATGCCTTGAGAAAGGAAAATGCGTTGGCCAGTACACTATTGGAGATTTGGATTAAGCAAAGATACCTTTATGTGCCTGTTTCAAGCTCTATTATTGTGAGTACCTTTTATCAGCACCAATAAAATTCTGTTCCTGTTTTATCACACTATCTGCGGTCCTCTCTCTTGTTTCTCCTCCCCCTCTCCATCTGAGACATCGGCGCTGAGACCGAGGCTACTCACAGCAAGTGATTCTGTACATCACCTCTGCCCAGCGTGAAAGCCCAGCGGCGCCCTGGAGAAATAACGGCTGCTGTATGTACCGCCAAACAAAGATTTAAAACGGACACCGCATGCCAGAGACGCCGCGAGTGGAGAGCATATGAAGTAGTGATCGTCTAACAGTAAGACCGCTGCCTCACTATCTTAGCTCCTATAGACTTGTGAGCATATATTACTTGGACACCTTTAAGCGCTACACTGTGTATACTCTGTACCAACAGGACAACAAAACTGTTATGTCAATAGCGCTACCATAGATAAACTGTAAGCAAGACAATAACTGCTGGTACCTATAATTTCATGCGCAAGAGTGAATGCCACGACAACTTTAGAAACTCTAAAGATTGGCAACATTTAGCAACAACTTATTTGGGATATGTGAAATGTTTTGAATGTATCAAATCTATGTACAAGTGTAAAAGTTACATCCCTAGTTGATTAGCTATCCGCATAAAAACTTCTATAAACATTATTTTTTCCCCATAAAATAATAATATTTGGGGCAGATACTTATAGAGTTCCAGTATATCATACACTCAACAAACCCTCTTCCTGTTACACCATATTCCTAGCGCTTATACCAATCTCACCTTTTTGCATCCACCAGCTTAAAACAGCGCTCGGCACTTCAGAATGAGTGCTGAGCTTAGTAACATGGAATGTCAAGTGCTGTTTTAAGCTATAAGCCACTGACAGCTTCTATCAGACATTCTGCCCAGCTCCACCCCCAATATTACCTGGCTCCACCTAGTCCTGCCCATTTAGACTTCGACTCCACCTCTCTGCTATTGAGCCCAAGTTTGTCACCTTCTGCCTCTTCTCTCATTGGTAGCTAATAGCTTATCCAGCCATAGCCTAAATAACAACCTCATTTGAATACTTTTAACGATACTAACACTATGATACTATGTAGTTGTTATTTAGCTTTCATAAATGGATTCTTCTATTAAAATACATTTTTACTCATCCCCTTCAGGTGCCCTGGAACATAATGGAAATTTCTTTATTTATTCAGCTCTTCAGGTGCTGAAAGAGCACTTCACCCAAGATACCGCACACTACTAACTCTGCAGATGTTCCTATGAATTCTTCCTGTCCCTTGTATATGTAGATGTCAACCTGACGTGTTTTATGTTGGAAACAGGTCTGCTTTCAAATTAAGCCCTCTCATTCAGACTGAAACAAATGGACTTCATAGTGAAATGTAACACTACAATGATCTTTCTCACACACTGCACCCCAGCATATAAGATGAGGCAGAAGAGCTGAATGTAAAAATTGACCTGTAAAGTCATGAAATGTTTGCTAAACAGACTGGTGCAAGGAGCTAATGCTGTTATCAGTGACAAGCAGCAGAATACAATACCTGTGGCAGGGGCAAACTCTGACCTGTTTCAGAGATGCGTTTATTTTAAAGTACACAATTATACGCACCCATGGTGCAGGCCAAACCCCCTCACACCCATGACACTCACCTGTCTCAGATCTGCTCTCAGGCACTTATGAGTGCCTAGACCACTTGTATCTTTCCGGGTGTATTTATGTGTGTATATGTCCTCCGTCCGTGCGATTCTTTATAACCGCGCTTCCATGCGCTCATTTAAATACCTCCCCCCACCCACTTTTATGTAAATTTCTACGTGCGTCGGGGATGCGTCAATATGTCTCCAAGTGCGATTCACAAGTTCGTCCGTGATGCACGTAGTCTATGTAAAGTACGTAAAAAAAAGTTACCACGCATGCGCGGTTGATCCGATCCTAAAAATACGCACGCAACTAAACCCAAAAACGGATTTCTGAATATGGCCCTATATCTCTGTACTACATAATATACAGTAGTTACATGCAAAGTACACATACACACACATGCACATACATATATACATCTATATATCTCACTGCTTATACTGAACCCCAAAATCTAAATATTGGTTTTTAATTGAAATATAGGGCTGGATCCAGAACTAATAATGTCTGCTTATCTGAGCGGCATTCATAAGTCAGGCTGTATGTGCACCGTGTATGTGTGCGGCAGGTGTTATACATCGGAACTGTGAACGTACAGAAATGGTTTCAGAGTTCCGTACGTATGTACATGTGAGCTTACGCAATGTTGGTGGGGGAGGTATTAAATTGTCCAGTAGGGGGTTAGGCACCTCTGTACATCAGAGTGTTCTGTGTGACCGGGGATATGTGCAGAGAAGTTAAGGAAAGGTCATGGACACGGAAGTCAGCTAAATTCCACATTAGAGAGGGGTGTGTCATAGGTGTCCACAAGCCACTTCCATGAGAAATTCAGCAACTCTGTGTATGGAAAGTGCTCTTTATTCAGGATCCAGTCCATAATTTATATTTTGTGAGGAATCCCTTATTGTGGCTCCCTATTCAATGATTAAACTTCTATGAGGTGATTCCCTAGCTGTGTAGCTGCTATAGCTTGGGGTGTTATTACCTGGTGCCCAAATAAACATAGCAATAATGTTATGACATTTTTCATCGTATTGCTTGTTTATGTAGGACTGACCAGAAAGACTTTAGTGTAAGTCATACATCACAACAAGTAACTCAACATGAGATTTACTGGAATAGCTTTAAGTAAGTGATCATAGGGATTGTGGACCAGATTCAGAGTTTGAAAAGCATGATTGTATCCACAGCTATGTATGCGAGCCCACTTACACATGCAAAGTGCGCATGCTCCCTCCAGATGTTACGTGCGATGGATTATGTTCCGTATGATGCATTGTATCTGGAAAGAGGCATGCACTTCCTCTCCGCCCGCCATGATGGGTGAGGGGGAAGCTTTTAAATTTTACAGTGATTCTCCCACTTACACATGGACAGACCGCTAATTCGCAAGTGCCTTATGGCAGTGTAAGTCACACTTTTTACGAACGAGAGAGGGAAGCGACAGAGAGTTCAGTGCGGGGTGTTAATCCAGTCTTAAGAGAGGAAATTTACACCTGGGTAAAACTAAGTTGATATCAGGAGCAGTCAAATTTCATCTGTTGCAAACAGTATTATAGTTGAGCGGTGATGTTTCCCAGCCCAGTCTTAATAGTGTAAAAGTGAAGCTCACACTATCTGTGTGCAGGAAGCAAAAGCAAAGTATTCTCCCTGCATGCATAGAATAAGATTCATTTGACTCCCCCTGAAATCAACATGGTTTTGCCCAAGTGTATCTTTTCTCTCTTATATTCAAACTGTGAATCTAGTCCTGTATATGGGCTGGATTCACAATCCCGGACATATTGCACATAAGTCCGGAATTGATCGATAATAGCGACTATGCATTCGTAGTAACTATTTTACTTAATCTACGTATCGTTTTGTTAAGTAGATTGCGTATATGCGGTGTTAAAGACCACGTATACGCAATATACGTAACAAAACGATACATAGATTACATAAAATAGTTACTACGCATGCATAGTCGCCATTATTTTCTGCGGTGCGCATGCGCAGTGCGTACAAATCTGCGAATTTACGTGTCCGCCACACGTAAATTCGCGGAAATGCGTAGTTCAGGATCTGCCCCATTGTCATAAAAAGTATGAAGTCTAAAGCTGGGTACACACTACAAAAGTTTCTAATAACCGACAGATTAAATGACAGATCAAACAATTCTGCTTGCGATACCTGCTGCCTGACGTCTCTGTACACTATAATTGCATGAGGAACTGTCCCATAACCCCTTGCAGCTGCAGGAAGAGGAGAGGGAATCCATTGAAAACAAGGTAAGAAAAGCACTTTTCTCACTATGGGCTCTATTTACAAAGCTTTAATAAGTTCATTTTGTGGAGTTATGAAGTTATAACTCCAAAAATGAACTTTTTACTAGTTACTAACGCTGCACCGCCATGGAAATCAACAGTTTCCATGGCGATGCAGTCAAACTAGTCATGTGCTCGCTGGCCCGTTGTTTTCAATGTGGGCCGGCGCTTTTAGCTATCATCTCAGACTGGCGTTCAAACTTCTATTCCAGCAATCTCCCCATATAACCCCTTTTTCTCCCCCTAATAGCTGTTATTAAGGGGAGAAAAAAGGGGTATATATATGGGGAGCCCGTCAGAATATATGTAAACGCAAGATGCGTTTAAAAAAAAAAGCATTTTTTATAAAATTAAAAAAACTATAAAAAAAATACAACAGAAAAAAGAAAACAATAGAATAGTTTTAAATACTTACCTGACCGAACAACGTGTCTGCCCACAGGTGCTGATTCCGTCATGAAAAGCCTGCTCATGCGCAGTGCTTCTAGTGCCACTAGTAACTGGTGGATAGCACATAGAGAAGACACGATGGGGCTGATGACAACAGGAAGTGACTAGACTGGGGATGGGCAAGAAGCCACTCGCCGCTGCCTAGCAACAGAAAGCACCCTACCAACCCCATGCACTTTAAAGTGATACCACACATCACCACCATGCAGTTTAGAAACTCCCCACACTGTCACCTCATATTATAGCAATAGCAATACCTGCTACACATGACAGTCACACTCTCAGCACATATGTTAGAGAAATAACTCACCTACAAAAATCTGGAAATTTTAGGTAGACAAAGGTTACACTTTTTATGATTTTTGAGTGGCCGTTTAAAGTTTACAGGTTACAAAACATCTGATGGATTGAGCGAGAGCATTCCAATGAAGAGGGTCAGCATGAGAGGAGTCTTGAATGCATGAGTGGAACAGATGGGAGGTAAGGTGGCGGTCTTTGGTCTTTGGCTGCTCGAAGATGGTGAGACGAATGTGAAATTCGATTGGAGATGCAGGGAGCAGTGGAGCTGTAGAGAGCTTTGTAGGTGAGGAGATTAAAGGGGCTTCTGTTGCAGAGGGGGACATGGAGTTCAGTGCTTGACAAAGAGGGGATGCAGAGGGGGACCAGCTCTCCCAAGATAGGAGAGGGGAGGCCGTAAAGTAAAGTGGTTACAATAGTCAAGACGGGAAATGAACTACAGTATGTTTATATCAGGCAGGATTTTCGAGAAGGATCTAATGGGGGGGGGGGGGGGGGGGGGGGGGGGG
>WWET01003397.1:137730-152944 GCA_011038615.1 Limnodynastes dumerilii
GTATATCAGTCTACTAATCCAAACCTACACTTGGGTCTTCAGATGAACGTTTAATAGTTTTACAATTAACATGTCTTTAGTTCTTTAATTTCGAAATCTACAAATAAATCAAGGAAAGGAGATTGCACCAAATTGTGAATTCATTGACTTTTTATGCCTTATTAAAGTCCTTTTAATGATGTGCTTGAAATGAAGGATGCGCTTATCTCTACTTTTCTTTATGCTTGCTTAAAAAAAAAAAACCCTTATATGCTGCATCAGCTCTGTGTGACTTGGTTGCTGTCTTTTCAAATGGGTTCTTCATTCATCTGAGTTTAAGAGGACGGCAGAGCTGTTGCCCTAGTGAGAAAGTCTTGTTCTCTTATATATTGCGGCTGCAGTAAAGAAATCTTCATTAGGTTTTCATAGAACCTGTAAAGTCAGCTTCACTCATTTTATTTTACATTGGAATTAGATGTCACTCTGATCATATGGTGGTTTACTTTCTTGTCTTGAAAGTACTAATTATTGGAAACTATTATGGTTTTAAGAGCTTGGATGTGAGGGAACCCCATGTCACTTACCTGTGTCCCCGTGGTTATAGTAGGTGTTGGTTCAACATGAGAGAGAGACTACAAAAAACTACCAACACTTGGTGGCTATTCTGCACATGCGTGGACTCGATTTCCCCACCCATATTCAGGGTGGCCTACCTGTGTGGACACATGACCCCAATCCTGATACCTGCTGGCACCAATGCTACAAGTATTGTAGTTTAATGGTATTTAAGCAATTATTTCTGCTATTATGTGTAATTTGTTTTGTATTCATGTTGTTGTTTTGTTTTCAAACTATGAGTGCGAATGATCTTTGCGAAATATTAAAAATTAAAGGAACACAATATAAAATACTATTACCTTGAATTGTGGTAACCTAACAGTCAAGTACCACTAAACTAACCAACAAAGACTTCCAGGAAGTTGAGGAGTCTTCCAGACTCTCAAGAGAGAGGACAAAGCTCATAGAACGCTTCCAGAGGGGGCCACACTATAGGGCAGCGTGGTGTGTGGTTTCAGAATCGGCCACTGACAACCATGGACACTGGGCCTGATTCAGACTTTAGAAAGAGCTTGAAACTAACAGATGATAGTTACTCCTGGGCTAAACCATGTTGATTGCAAGGGAGTCATATTTCATCTGTTGGAAGCAGTATTAGAGTTGAGAGGTGGTGTATGCCAGAGCTAGTCTAAATAACAGTGTAAAAGTAAAGCTGGTCAGTATCTGCATGTAGTAAGCAATTCAAAGATATATCTCTGCATGCAAAGAATACAAATAACTTGACTCCCCCTGAACATAGTTTAGCCCAGGAGTAACTTTCCTCTCTTATTTTTGAGCTCTTTCTTAAGTCTGAGTCAGGCCCACTGTGTGTAATCTCATGGGAGGGGCTTTATTATGAGACATACAGAGCCCTAATATGGATGTTAATTTGAGTGCATTTAAAGATGACTAAAGAGCCTTATTATGGGGCATATATTCTATATGCCCTTTAATAAAGCTCTATATTTTTGCTTAATTGTCTCACATAATCTTCCGTAATAGGGCTATACATTTCCTCCATAATAGGATTATATATCTTATATAGTCCTATAATGGTGGAAAATATAGTAAATATCTGGTAGCTAAACTGTACCACCCAAAAGAATGCAGTCAGGCAACTTGAATATGCAAAAGAGGATGTTTTATATCATATTATATCCATGTTAAATCCAAGCAATAAATAAACTCCCCACAAAGACAGGTATATTGATCCAGAACAGACATAAAGTGCATAGATAAAAAATCAGAGCATCAAAGAGTTCATCAATTTCCTATAAGAACTCTGAAAAGAACCACAGGATACTTGGCTGAAAGTCACTACAGTGATCTGCAATGATAGAAATATACATTTCTATTAAACAGGGTAATTTTAACACAATTAAGAAGACATTTTTTATTTTCTAAATTTTTTTATTTTTAAGTTTACATTCCACATGACCCATTATAAATCTCTCTATTTATCCTTAATTGTTTTCAAATTTACTCTGATAATATGATTTAATATGTCCCATGAAAAAGCTTTTTATTCTTCAATTATGGACTCTATATGACATCTCTATACCTATTCTGGGGTTGAATATTGTGTCTTATTGTGGGGGACAATTTGAGTACAATTAAGGAGGAATAAAGAGTTTTATTATGGGACATATAGACTACATGCCTCATAATAAAGCTTTAGATTTTCAGTTGTGTCTAAATTTAGTGGTGTTTATGTTCCCTCCATAATAAGGTGCTATATGGAGCCATATTATAGGAGGTTATTAAACACAATTAAGCAATAATAAAGAGCTTTATTATGGTTAATATAGTCTATATTTCCCATAATAAATCTCTTTATTCCTCCTTAATTGTGCTGAAGTTTTCACTCATAAAAGTGTTCTATACCATATGAGTAAAATAAGACACACCCACTGGGCAGAACGTGACACAAACTTAAAACATAGTAGACCCCCATCTAATGATGTTAGGAGCTTCTATCCTCAATCTTCCTGAAATTAATTTTCAAAAGCTGACAAATAACACATCTCTCATGATCTAAGGATAACCATTTTAAAGTCAATTTATATTAATTTAATGGATGGGGAAACATGGAGATAGAGATGTAAGATGAACATATGGGAATGTCCCAAAATAATGTACCATAAATTTAAAAAGAGACCTTCAGATAGTATGTTTCCAGCACAAATCTCTGTTAGGGGAAATTTACAGCAACCTGATTTATTGGTGTTACATTGGTTGGCTTAGTTAATAGGATTTTATACGTCATAATATCTTTTTTTAAATCTGTACAGCTGCAAAAAAATGTGAACTTAACAGACCTTGGGGTAAATTTACTAAAATCGATTTTAAGTGGCGATTTGAAATCGCCACTTATCGACGCAAATTTTCAGCAATTTTTTTTTTGTAAATGCAGCTAGTTCAAAATCCCCTAAAAAAAAATCACTTTTAGTCACTTTTAGAACTTCTCTCATTTCTCCAAAACAGAAATGTCAAACTCTACATTATGCAGATCCCCTAAACCTTTGGCGGGACACATATCGGTATTCTCCACCAATATTACTATACACGAATTTGAGAAGGGATGTAAGGACTATGTTATAAAGGGCTTGTATTTGAATATGGATGCAAGATTTATAAAACAAGAAAAACTTATAGCAGACAATATCAGTGGACCACACTGATGATGAGGATTGTAATTTTATCAGCAAAGTAGGACACCACAACAAGATACAGAACACCTCTGAAAATATACTAGGGGTTTTCTAGTATACCAAAAAAAAAATTAAAACATGCCAAAAATAAATTAGATTTATCACAATATTCTCCAACCCACTCCATGTCCACCAAATTCTATGCTTCCCTCGCTGTGTTAAAAAATCCTCATGAAATATTTATTTTTTATTTAGATTAACAGTAGACTCCTATAGCTGTATTTACAGAAAAGCTGCAAGACAGCAGATGTCTCTTGAGTTCTTTTTATGTAACAGGAAAACAACCAGGGGAACAAAATGCTCAATATTCTCATACAGGAAAATGTAGTCTGAAAAACTATTCTGAGCTAAACAGCTGTTTAATTGGTCATCTGAAAAGTGCTGGAGAAATAACATAAATCTGCAACAGACCCTCTTTTTGCTGTTTTTTTTATTGTTTTTTTAAATGTTAAAAACACTGTTTTAACATTTGTCACACAAAGAAAATGTACTCTTTTGACACTATCAGGACACTCATCCCATGTCTGGGAGCAACAGCTGAGAGGGGGTGTTGTTCCACAGCAGCTATTTTGGAGGCTTTAAGGGATGCCTCCTGAGCTAAGTTAGCTCTCAATTTAAAAACATATATATATATATGACCCTACATTGGGGCTCTCATGAGCAGAAAGACCTTAACGGTGGCTGGTGGCTTATCATATATTTGCAAATATGTGTAACGGACATTTCTGTTTTATGTTACAGATAAAGTGGTATAGTCTGTTACTGGTTAATGGCATGGTTGCTGGGGCATTTTCTTAACTTTGTTTCTGTTGCTAGCAGATTACCCCACTGCCTTTCATGCGCATTAACCTATAAATTGGTCTGAGAAACTTCCATTTTATGCACTCATTTTAAAATGTCTAAATAAGAGAAAAATAGGGTTTTACTGGGTGAGAGAGAAGAGGAACACCATACCCCCCAGATAAGGATGAATTAGTAATATCTTTTTAGAGGTTTGAGCATTACTGCATGTCAATCCATATTAGATAATCTAATAGAAATGTATTCATATCAGTCAATCAGGCATAAAACTTTTAAACTCATAAAAATTTTCCAATATTAAAAAATTGAATATAATTTATATGGTGATTGACTGCAAACAGAATATTTTTTTCAATCTTGGACATATACAGCATGCCCATACAAAAGTCTATCTATAGAAAGAGACACAGTCTGAAAATGTTAAAAACACTGTTTTAACATTTGTCACACAAAGAAAATGTACTCTTTTGACACTATCAGGACACTCATCCCATGTCTGGGAGCAACAGCTGAGAGGGGGTGTTGTTCCACAGCAGCTATTTTGGAGGCTTTAAGGGATGCCTCCTGAGCTAAGTTAGCTCTCAATTTAAAAACATATATATATATATGACCCTACATTGGGGCTCTCATGAGCAGAAAGACCTTAACGGTGGCTGGTGGCTTATCATATATTTGCAAATATGTGTAACGGACATTTCTGTTTTATGTTACAGATAAAGTGGTATAGTCTGTTACTGGTTAATGGCATGGTTGCTGGGGCATTTTCTTAACTTTGTTTCTGTTGCTAGCAGATTACCCCACTGCCTTTCATGCGCATTAACCTATAAATTGGTCTGAGAAACTTCCATTTTATGCACTCATTTTAAAATGTCTAAATAAGAGAAAAATAGCGTTTTACTGGGTGAGAGAGAAGAGGAACACCATACCCCCCAGATAAGGATGAATTAGTAATATCTTTTTAGAGGTTTGAGCATTACTGCATGTCAATCCATATTAGATAATCTAATAGAAATGTATTCATATCAGTCAATCAGGCATAAAACTTTTAAACTCATAAAAATTTTCCAATATTAAAAAATTGAATATAATTTATATGGTGATTGACTGCAAACAGAATATTTTTTTCAATCTTGGACATATACAGCATGCCCATACAAAAGTCTATCTATAGAAAGAGACACAGTATGAAATCTCTGTGACCAAGAGTCTGGTACAGATGTCCCCCTCGTAATAATCCCTAACACCAAGTATGGCCACCTGACCAGCAAGAGGCATGTGAATAATGCCTAATGGCAAATTCTCCCCTGGACTCAGGATCTCCATATTAGATGTATATAACGGACATTTAATGCTTGTAGTTCTTGTCTCATCATGATATATGTGTAAAAAGTATGTATAGGTGTTGCTGGCATGAGGTGATGGGACTACTGTAGAGAGGCCTTATATATAACATATAGTTACACTATATTAGTTAAAGTAAAGATGTAATCAATTACACTTTTTAATCTTCCCAGACCTCATCTCTGTTTCGAGTCAGAGATCCCTAAACCTGTACTACAAGTTGGGAGTATAAGAAAAGCCTTATTGTAAGTTAAATAAAATATATAACATTATATTGTCACAGAGCTTGTGCAACACTGATATTATTGTCAATTCTTATTGATAACTATATTGTACAAAGTTGGTGTTGTGACAAAATCTCCAGCTAAAACCTGCTGTCAGCACTTCTTGTGTTTTTATGATTAAACAGAACTATTATTCTACTTATTATGACATTATCATTACACTGACTTCCAAGTCATAATCAGCAGTGCAATTTTGAGTCAGCATTTGTGGAATAAACAAGCCGTGAAATGCTTACCTCCGCTCCTCATTATAGAACCACTGAATAAGAATGGTAATCAATAAAATACAGGCTCCCGCTATGTTCCTGAGATGACCCTCCGGCAATCAACATACTCTGCTTCAGTAATGAGTTAAGGAGACATTTGTTGCTTTACAAATATTATTTCTATACATGGAAACATGAGTATTGTGTGTGTTACATATTCACCATTTACTGTTTACGTAAAACCTTGAGGTTTACAAGAGAAACAGCTTAGTTTCCTTAGTTTATTCGCACAGCAATAAATGGATCCTCCAGTTAAGTTATTCTTCTTTATTATGAATTCCCCCATTATTTTTTTTTATAGCACCTGTATATCTGTTGATCAATCAGTGACATCATTGTATCCCTGCTTCCCACTCCTTAAACGAATAATTGGTCTATTGATTGGACTTTCTAATACACATGTGCTAAATGTGATACATTAATTTGCTTTTAAGCAATACAGTATATTTTTGAGTTAAGACACTTCCATAAATTCCTAGGTCTTCAGATATACATAAAGTCCATTAACATGCAGGCTAGGATCAGTAGCATAAATACCCTTGCATTGATTCAGTCTGTGTCACTTGTAATGGAGATTCTAGTTACTGGAGAACCCCCTTGATGGTTGTGTAATCTGATCTGTTAAATTCACAGGGAATTTATTTGATTTGCAGTGGCAGATTGTTTCTATTAAACGGTAAAGTGTCAGAATAAGACAATGATGATCTACATGATATCCCCAAGACGTATATGCCCCAACAAGCTCTCGCAATAAACAAAAAACACCTACTTTCCAGAATACAGTGTGATTGTTGACAATTGCTTTCAGTTTCTAGTTATTTATTGGCAGCTGACGTTTAATGTAAGTCTGGCAGATACTGTATGATTATATATTAAACATATAACACCTGCGTTGCTTTTACAGTGTTGTAAGGCACAGAGAGCAACAGGTCAAGAACTTGAGGCAGTAATGTGGATAGATGTGGAACGTCACCACACCATGACATAAATAGTTGGGTCATCTGTGGGTTCAGGATACATGACATTGCATGGAAGTGCCTGATGTTCAGCATTGACATGAAGGACTAGTGCCTGCAAGTCTCTGTTTGCCCATGCTTTACATGGAGGACTCACAATGGAACATTTTAGAACTCTGCAGAACCTGGTTATAAAGCAATGACTTCAAATCCAAAGTGAAAAAAATAGAAAGTCTTCATTAGAAGAAAAATGTAATAAATCAAACCAGTCAAATGAATCAAACAAAAAGACTGAAACCATTAT
This sequence comes from Limnodynastes dumerilii, assembly GCA_011038615.1. NCBI lineage: Eukaryota > Metazoa > Chordata > Amphibia > Anura > Limnodynastidae > Limnodynastes > Limnodynastes dumerilii. The sequence goes on from WWET01003397.1 coordinate 144,970, forward strand.
TATGCTTACATTTGTGTTACCGGGCAGATGAGCATATCACATAACATATAGGGGGCATTTTATTTAAGCAATATATATTTTTGTTATGTCTACCCTGTATAGTGTCTTGTCTACCCTGTAAAATGTCATATCTACCCTGTATATTATCATATCTACCCTGTAAAATTTCATATCTACCCTGTATATTATCATATCTACCCTGTAAAATGTCATATCTACCATGTATATTATCATATCTACCCTGTATAGTGTCTTTTCTACCCTGTAAAATGTCATATCTACCCTGTAAAATGTCATATCTACCCTGTATAGTGTCTTATCTACCCTGTAAAATGTCATATCTACCATGTATATTATCATATCTACCCTGTAAAATGTCATATCTACCATGTATATTATCATATCTACCCTGTAAAATGTCATATCTACCATGTATATTATCATATCTACCCTGTAAAATGTCATATCTACCATGTATATTATCATATCTACCCTGTAAAATGTCATATCTACCATGTATATTATCATATCTACCCTGTAAAATGTCATATCTACCATGTATATTATCATATCTACCCTGTAAAATGTCATATCTACCATGTATATTATCATATCTACCCTGTAAAATGTCATATCTACCATGTATATTATCATATCTACCCTGTAAAATGTCATATCTACCATGTATATTATCATATCTACCCTGTAAAATGTCATATCTACCATGTATATTATCATATCTACCCTGTATAGTGTCTTTTCTACCCTGTAAAATGTCATATCTACCCTGTAAAATGTCATATCTACCCTGTATATTATCATATCTACCCTGTAAAATGTCATATCTACCATGTATATTATCATATCTACCCTGTATAGTGTCTTTTCTACCCTGTAAAATGTCATATCTACCCTGTATAGTGTCTTATCTACCCTGTAAAATGTCATGTCTACTCTGTATAGTGTCTTATCTACCCTGTAAAATGTCATGTCTACTCTGTATAGTGTCATATCTACCCTGTAAAATATCGGGCTGTATGCAGAGCTCCGGTTGCTTTGCATTTGCGGGCAGAGTTTTCAGAAAAGTGCTACTGCAAGAAGTAAGGTAGATTACGTTACAAAATTACTGCACATGCTCAGTAGCACTTTTCTGAAAACTCCGTCCGCAAATGCAATGTGGCCGGAGCTCTGCATACGGCCCATCATGTCTACCCTGTATCTTGTCATATCTACCCTGTAAAAGGTCATGTCTACCCTGTATAGTGTCAGGGGCTAATTGATGTTAGTCAGTAAGAATGACTGGTACAACATTTTGCACTTATTGCCCTAAAACTAGAAGTTACATGAAGTGTGTTCCATAAAAACATAACATAATAGAACCAACTCCTGCATGATTGAAAGAGATTTTTATAAAAATGCTTCACCCAAATCCAATCCTTTCTGCGTTCCTCAGTGTAAGAGGAATGGGTAATAGGAATTCCCAAACCTGTTCCCTAGTAAAGTAGAAAAATGCAAGTCATCAAAGCCCATAGAGAGAATGGGGTATCGGGGACCCCTCTTTGTTGGCACCCCAGGTAGAAAACCGAAATCTAATATTTACAAAACCTACCTAACCCCAATGGTTATCTTATTCAGTACTGTCTAAGGCAGTGTTGGCTAACTTGTGACACTCCAGTTGTTGTGAAACTACAATTCCCAGCATGTTTTGTCGGGTATTTGCTATGCTTTTGCAGTTAAGGCATGCTGGGACTCATAGTTTCACAATGCCTGGAGTGCCACAGGTTAGCCAACACCGGTCTAAAGGCTGGATCTAGACAAAAAATTACGGGGTTGTGAATCCGGCCATAAGAGAGGAAAATTACTCCTGGGCTAAACCATGTTGATTGCAGGGGAGTCATATTTCATCTATTGCAAATAGTATTAGAGATGAGAGGTGATGTTTCCTATCCCAAGTCTGAATAACAGTGTGATATTAAAGCTGGTCAGTATCTGTGTGCAGTAAGCAATTCAAAGATATATCCCTGCATGCAAAGCATACAAATAACTTGACTCCCTCTGAAATCAACATGGTTTTGCCCAGGTGTAACTTTCCTCTCTTAGGACCTGATTCACACTTAAGAATGCAATAGGTTCCTAAATATACGCAACTAATAACAAGGAAAATCCCTCGACACGCGCCCGGTTTTCAGGTTCTTATGTGACTTACGAGTGCCATAGGCTCCCTTAACTGTAGGTTTGCATTTGAATGCGTTGGGCGTCTACTTAGGAACTTAACTGCATAACCGTGCCTTCATTTGGTCATTTAAACGCCTCTCTCCACCCAAATCTTCGTATCTGCCTAGTTACTTATTCATGAAACACCCATTTCTGCGTATGTTACTACGAACCTACAGATTTTAAGTTCGAAGTGTATAAGCACGGAATTTGCGAACTTAAGTCCAACACAATTAGCGTATAAAAGTTACTACGCATGAGCTATGCACTTAAAATCATAAGAATTCTTAAGTGTGAATCAGGTCCCAGGTCCTTAATTTCAAGCTCCTTCTTAAGTCTGGATTCAGCCCTAAAAGTCGTTATGATGCATGCACAGATGAGAGGAACCCTGAAGGCCTGGGCGCCGTGGCAGAAGGAGCCTGCACCTGTTCTTTGGCAGATGGCTGGGGCAGGTAAGCCCTATCTCTTACCATTGAATTACCATACTCAGATGGACATTTTATTGGAGATATTTAGGGAAGAATAGCCAGGCTCGTGTTTTCTGCAAGTTCTGCTATCCTGTCTCTTTTCTAAACAGCCCCCCCCCACACACACACACACTCCTTTTATTGTAGCTCTATTGCAGAAACTTGAGAGAAACATATTGACAAAGGGTTTGAATCCAGCCTGCTATATATACCCTATAATCTGGTATCTTATCTTAAAACTTCTGCACCTGCCATGCTTAAAATGTGGGTAAGTCTCAATAATATGGAAGGCACACCCCATCCCTGTACTATTTCATTCCTACCCCCTCCCACATAGCAGAAACACTTCCTCTTAACACCCTATAATCAGAATTGGTACCATCAGAAAGGATCCAGATCCAGCTTAGCAATTCCATCCGTTCCGGTCCAAAGTGAGTCAGCTAAGACAGCCCTCCTAGCACATTACATTGTGCATCTTATTTGCTTTTAACACATTTTAGTTCACGTTATCATTTTCTTTTGGTTATAAACATTGTAAAGTTTTTAAACTCTGAGCACTGAATTAATGCAGATACTGTTGTCTCCATAAAGGACAGGACAGCTTGTATTCTATTACACTTGTTTCCCGTATAATAAAGTTGAGCATGAAAGTAGGAGCATATTGACAGATGAGCATTACAATGGGTTTTATTCTGTTCTGTGTGTACCATCTGTGCCAGCACATTACTTTATAGCTAAGTGTAACCCTGCTCATGGGCTTCATCATCAATAACATTGTTAAAAAAGAATAATAGTAATAATAATAACAAGACTGTATTGCAGCTGAATTGAAGCTTATACTGTTTGATATAAAAGTAAGAGTCAGAAAAGTAAACCTATCCTTGTCTATTAATAGGGTTTCAATGAGCAGACAGGCAGCTCATACAAGGGAATAGTGCTTGTGGGCCCTGTGCCTTAGGCAGAGATGCTATATGCAATCTATAGAGACTTGTACAATGTACCAGCTTAGGCATGGGGCACTACAGTATAAGAGCATAGCAGTTGGAGCTGAGACAGGCCTGTCAGTTGTCTCTAATTACCAGGGACAGAGCCAAGTTTAAAAGATTAGACCCTGGAAAAATCCCTACACTGAAATAATGGAAGTGGAATCGAAATAAACTACAGAATCAATATTTTTTTTGCATGTTAAATATCATGTGAACCTTACTTGTTGGATTAACAGGTGAGATGTTATTAAACTGAGTATTTAATATGCAAATGATGCATTGTAATTAAATTTGGTAAATATGATCTGATTGAGATTGTTGAATCCGCTGTGGTTCCAACAGAAAAATATCAGCAAGACCACTACAGAGACAGTGCTGGCAGTACTAGCATAGAAGCTTCACAGGGATACTCTGCCATCCATCAGGACAAATGGGCAACATATACACAAAGAATACAGTTGCAAAGGACAGCATTACAAATAGCGAGTTACAGGTACACTGGTCAGTTATCAATGTGGGATGCGTTGCCGGTCTGAAGTGGAAGGTTAGGACTCAAGCGGAAGGTTATGGTTCGGCTGGATAATGGATGGTTAGGGAAGAGTTAATGGGCTGGATCCAGACATAAGTAAGAGCTTGAACTTAGTTACTCCTGGCCTAAACCATGTTGATTGCAGGGGAGTCATATTTCATCTGTTGCAAACAGTATTAGAGTTTAGAGGTGGTGTTTCCTATCCCAAGTCTAAATAACAGTGTGATAATAAAGTTTGTCAGTATCTGTGTGCAGTAAACAATTCAAAGATATGTTAACAATACTGACTGCGGATACACGTCGTCCACTCACCGTTAGTCGCACCAACCGCTCCCTCCTATCTGTTCGATACGACAACCTCGATGTCACCCCACCTGCAACGAGAAGTCCTCAATTAGTGCGGTTAACCTGAGTGAATCCGGGTAAAGGGAAGAGAGGGAATGTACGAGCGCCTCACTAGGAGCGAGTGTGTGACTCGTCTCCCTGGTTGGAGGGTGACTCGGTTGCTCTGCCCTGGAGGATTCCGGGGGTCGGCGTGGATCTCCGCTGCCCACTACTGGAGGGCCTGAGATCCACCCTTGTCTCACTACCGTGAGGGGCTTTGGGAGAAGAGGAATTAAACTACTCACCGTGGGTGCAGCACCGGTGCAAGAGGCCTCAGCTAGTTGCGGGAGTCTCCTGACAAGAGCTGGGAAAAGAAACACAGCAGCATATCCTACAACATAAACAATTCAACTTGGCCTACTGCCACTATCTAGTAACAACGATAACAGTATAACAATAACACATTAACCAGGAAACTGTAACACTACAACTGCCGCTGCTGTTTACTTCTCGCACTCCACAGGCTCTCCAACCCTGCTGCGGCTCACACTCCCGTCTTCACCTCCTCCTTGCTCACACCCCACACTCGTCTCCTCTTGTGCCAGGTCCCACTCACGCACCACTCACTCAGTCCTGTATTCACAGGAATGACCAGACCTTTCCTTCCGTCCTGCCACTCAGGCCGTTTACCCTCCTTAGTCGTCCGCCCTTTTGCTGGGGGGGGTACGTATGCTGCCACCCCTCAAGCTATGGCCAATCACCCTGGTGATCTAGTGATGCTGTGGGGAAAATGGCTACCGTTGGTGGCCTAGTGTTAACAAAGGTACCTGACACCCCTTAATGGTCCAGGGGTGGAGAAGTGGATGAAATTTCCTGGTGGTATAGGGAGGCTCTGATCCTGTTCCAGCACTGCTTCACTCCCGCTACACAGGGCTTCCAAAACTGCTTTCTCAGTACAGGGAACTGTCTGCTGATCTCCGGAGTCTTCTCTGCCTCCCCTCCGCGTCCTAAGCCCGCCAAAACCTTCTGCCCCCCCACACTCCTTCTTCTTGCCAGGGCTGCTGGGAGCAGTGACGTGGTGAGCTCCGATATGCTCACCACGGCACCGCACAGCTTCCTGGTCCCTGTCAGCACCGCCGCGAGCTCTGATTGGCTCGCAGCGGTACCACGTGACCGGCCGACAGCCACTCCTCTCCGGACGGCTGTCAGCATCGGCCCTTGCACCGGAGGCTCCCGCGATGTCTCCTACCTCTGGTTCTGTCTCCTCCAGCGCCGACTTCTCCTCCTCCACTGCCGGATCCTCCGTCCTGTGTCCCGCGTCGCCATCTTCCTGGGGACCCTCTCTCCCCTCCGGTACCGCTCCCTCTACAGATATATCCCTGCATGCAAGGAATACAATTAAATTGACTCCCTCTGCAATCAACATGGTTTAGCCCAAGAGTAACTAATTTCAAGCACTTACTTAAGTCTGGATCTAGCCCAATGTTAGTGTTAGGGGTAGGGGAAGCCTTACATTTTCAACATATAAATTTTTGGCTCTTCATTTTTCTCTCTTCATTTGAAACTTTTTTGGCTCTGGGAACCACATCAATGCTGCAATCGAAAATAACTGATGTGTGATGGTCTTTTAAAATCGCACCGGCAAACCACACTCATCAATAGGTTGGACGTCAGGACCTTCCAACATGACTGTGTCTCATTGATGTAGAAAGTCCTGAATGTGTACACATCTAGCTGCAGGCTCCCTCACAGAAATCTTGCATTGTATGTATGTGACTGAAACTAACATTAATGTCCTTATTGTAAAGTTCTATTGAAATATAAGTGCTGGTGATATTAATAAAACAAGCAATGCGATTACATTCAACCACTACCTAGCAGTCACAAGCAAACACTTTTGTAGTAATATGCAACTTCAAAAATGATTGGTAAATACTGAATTTCAAAAGGAATAATTAGATGGCATAATATGGAATGAAAGGGAGAGACATACTCAATAGAATAATGTGTATTCATCAGTTATACAGAGATCAATGGTGCATGGCTGGTCTAATTAAGAAATGATTTGCTGCCCAGCTGCTGGAAAGAGCCTGCACTGGACTGTTATACACCAGGTAATTTTGGGTGGAGTGATAAAGATATTTTGCAATATCATGTACAGGAGAAATGTAATAATAAGACCTAAATGTGGTAATGGTAGAAAGAAGGCAAATAAATAAAAAAAATTGTAATAGGCAAACAATTACCAGCTCCATACCCTCCAACTGTACCTATTTAGAAGGTACAGTACTGTTTTTTTAGTGGTCTGTACCTGCTAAAAGTGCTCCTGTACTGGACTCTGGCCCAGCAGTTCCCTCCCCCATATGCTCACCTTCCATTCCTGAAGCATCTGATCACTATAGCAAAGCTGCGGGGACAGACTCCCACAGCTCTGCTAAAGTGACTGCTAAAGACCCTCTCCTGTGAGTTCTTAGCTCATATGATAAAGAGTTAAAGATTTTACATTGTATAATACATGCAAATGTAGAGCAGATTAAAACCCTGCTCCTTCACTGGACAAGCCACGCCCCCTCACGGATGAACACACAACACATCCCAGGGTGTACGGATATTCCATAAAAATGTTGCAGGATATGCAGCTCTAAAAAGCATTGAGATCCTCAATATACTAATACCAGCTATGCCAGTGCAAAAAAGTAGGTTTTGTACTAGGCTCTTCCTGATAGTGATAAACCAGCCCTAGACTAATCACTGACCAGGGGCGTTATAAAAAGTGAAGGGGTCCTTATGCAGGATTTGTACATGGTCTCCAGGGGCGGATTGGGAAAATATATTGGCCCTAAAAAAAATTCTGGAAGAGGCCTCCTCTAGGCGGGACCAAGTAAACCCTAGTAGGGGCTAACCCGAAAGTAGGTGGGGCAAGCACAGTTATATTAGTCCCTTAGTCTCTGCCCTAAACTATAAATTGTTAAACATCCAACAGACAGCACCCTGAATATTTGTAGGTAAACTGTTAAGTAGGTCTTGTATTGGAGGTATCAAGAGTGTGGGATACCAGTGAGCGTATATGATATATGTGAGACGACCTTTACTGGAGCATTGTGTGAGTTTATCCTTCTACTGTTTGTCTTTTCATCTACAAATTGAGTGTTTCTATATAGTACAGGACTGTCGATGTTTTATGAGTGTATATGTTTTATGGTATTATGATTTAATTTAATAAAGAGATATTATTATATTGTAATAACTGGGGCAACTTTAATTTTACTTTTATTGTCTAATATGGCGCTTACTAGTTTTTTCTATAATATATTTCTCTCACACATACAGTGCACCCCATATACATAAACATACACAATGCACCCCATATACATACACACACACACACACACACACAGTGCACTCCACATACATAGACACACACACCGTGCACCCCACATACATATACACATAAA
>WWET01003397.1:157461-167585 GCA_011038615.1 Limnodynastes dumerilii
TATATATACACACAGTAGTTGAATATACAGTAAAAAATAAATAAATAATAATAATAAATAAATATTGGTAATAAATTGTGCAATCTTCAGACACATAATATAACCCATAGCTCTTACTTTAACACATCTTCTTGAATGGCCGTGCGACCCCGTCATTCATACACTGTGCCATATTATGAGATGTTATTATTAATCTGGAGGTGGCACACTTTATAAAATATATTAGTGGTCTGAGATGGCACAACACATATAAGATATATTAGGATTTTGGAATGACATACTATATAGAGTACGTATTGGATATGATACATTACCAGACCTCTTATATACTAAATATATACTTTAGGTTGTGCACCATCCCTAGAGACCTAATATACCCCACATGTATTTCAAGAATTTGAAAACCCCCTTTTAAAAATCCTGCATTTGCTACTGCAAAGGTTTACATTTCAAAAAGATTAACGAGAAATGGAGCCTGCAGAGCATGTCATCGATTAAGCATGTCTTGACTGAAGCATTGAATCTCCCTGTCCATCTCCTGAACCACATTTAATAACCTAAGGACATCTCAATGACCTTGTTCGAGATTTGAACCTATCTAAAAGGCAAGCAAAAAAACTTGCCTTCCCAATGACACTAAAGTATGTGCTTTCAGACAAAGGCATAAAGACTTTAAGGGGTTTTTTTCTTTGAAGATGGACTTTTGCCATGATGTTATTAAGTCTGTTATGGGGCCAGATTTACTAAGCTGCGGGTTTGGAAAAAGTGGAGATGTTGCCCATAGTAACCAGTCAGATTCTAGCTCTCACTTTCAATTTACATACTAAAGAATACCAAACAAAAACCAAGGACTGAAGGTTGAGTTACGCTTCTGAAAAAACCTTCTAGCTGTAGTTCACCACATATAATATGATTGTCCCAAACAAAGTCACTGTAAAGTACTATCAACACCAATGTTGTTATATGGGTTAAACAATGCAGGAGTAATACACCAATGGCCGAATTGAATAATAAAGTCAAATTATGCCAATACACAGAACATCAAAAGACACCACAAACATATGAGTCTATCCTCCATAATCGTAATCCCAGAGCTGATAAGATCCACTATAAAAAAGTGTTAAGCTGGCCATACACTAGAGTGATTATCAAAAATCGCATGAATTCGGCGATAATTTTAACGATTTTTCCGCTAGAGTCCTTCATGGTATCAGTACCATACATTACATGTTTTTCATTCGATAATCCTATGAAAGTTGACAAAACCGCGGTTTCAGCGCTAGTTTTGTTGTCATAAAAAATTCGCTTTTGCCCATACACAGTCGGATTTTCTTTTTTTGTCGTACGATTTTGTTAAAATTAGCATAAAGGGCAGTCGTTCACATGTGGATTTTACTGACGTACAAGATAGGAAGTAGTCATATAACTTCCTGTTGTAGCTAGCTCTTTGTTCTTTGATACCGTGATGGATGCAAATACAAGAGGTCTTGGAATATTCACCCTTTCTATGGTTATCTAACGCAGCAAAAAGAGAGAAAAAGAAGAAATATTTGTCGCCGTCATAAATGTTCACAACATAGTTCCTTCCAAGAAATCCATGTTCCACAGCAGTAGATGATCAAGGGGGACCTGCATTGAAGGTTCATGACAGGAGACAGTTCATTTGCATAAGCACAATATAAATTTTGCTGAAGATTTGTAAATTATCGTTAAATGCCCATACACTATGCGCTTTTACACAAAATCTGGAGCTTTGGAACAATTTAAATCAAACATGTCAAAGGATCAAATAACCAAATAACAAGTACAAGAGGCCTTCTTGGATGATTATTGAATGTTCGTCCAAAAATTGTTACCATACACTTGAGCAATAATTCGGGGCCTCAGGCGATAATTGAAGGATCGGCCCGATAATCGCTCTAGTGTATGGCCAGCTTTACTCAAAGTGAATGAAAGACCTTGGGGCTGATCCAGAGGTACGGCCGCAGCACTAGTTACGGCGGCCCTATGGGTAAGAAAGGCATTTCTGCCGTTCTGCTCATGCGCCGGGCAGATGTTGCCCGGTGTAGTTAGGGAAAATCCTTAGGATCGGGCAATCCCAAACTGTTGCGTATTTGCGGCAAGGGGGCGTTCCTCGCCATAACTACGTAACCGCTACGGAAAGAAGGTGGGAGAAGGTAAGTAAATGAGGGAGGGAGGATGTGTTAGGGTAGTTACGACCCTGTGGCCGGTGTAATTACCTACTGTTACGCCAGCTGAAGTTAAGGTAGCCTTCAGTTGGCGTAACAGTGGGTAATTACGCCGGGCACAGGGGGAGTGTCGGGGGAGTGCTCCAGAGCTGTACTTACGGTCAGCGTAGCTCTGGATCAGCCTCCTTATCACTATCAATAGATGCGGTTGGTAGTTGTCCAAATTGTAACGTTTCCAAAAGCAATTTGTGAATGAATAAACAAGTTATGCAGAAATGACAGTAGTAAATGTTGCAGTATACTAGAAACAAAGTAGCCACGTGCATCAGAGTCAGTCACTGTCTGGGACAGAAAGCTCTCAATAGATGCGATAGATGGCTAAGTCTACACACTAGAGCAGTGGTTCCCAAACTTTCTCAGTTCGAGGCACCCTTAGGGTCTCCATATTTTTTTTCAAGGCACCCCTAAGACAAAAATACAATAGAATACAATAGGAAATAGAAACATTCCGAGGCACCCCAGTGAGAGCGTCGCGGCACCCCTGGGAGCCGCGGCGCACAGTTTGGGATTCACTGCACTAGAGAATGTCAGATAGAATCTGATTGGTTGCCAAGGGCAATATCTCCACTTTTCCAAACCAGAAGCTTAGTAAATCTGGCCGATGGAAGCACTTGGTTATGATTATAAACAGAGGATTGGTGTCTATTCATCAGATCCTCTAAAGTAAACTGGAAAGCTGCACTACTCAACTACAGCAACAAGTTACCCTCCATACCACTGTCTCATGCTGCTAAGAAGAAGGAAACACATAGGAGCATGAAACTCCTGCAGAATATAATCAAATACGAAGTGCACTGAGGGCATTGGGCTGGATCCAGACTTAAGTAAGTGCTTACAATTAGTTACTCCTGGGCTAAGCCATGTTGATTGCAGGGGGAGTCAAGTTAATTGTATTCTTTGCATACAGGGATATATCTTTGAATTGCTTACTGCACACAGATGCTGACCAGCTTTACTATCACACTGTTATTTAGACTTGGGATAGGAAACATCACCTCTTAATTCTAATACTGTTTGCAACAAATGAAATATGACTCCCCTGCAATCACCATGGTTTAAACCAGGAGTAACTGATTTCAAGCACTTACTTATGTCTGTGGTGACATGAAGGTTGATTTCACTCTTGTTGAGAATGCAATTCAGTTTCACAAAGTACTGCAGTTTTCTGTGTGCACAGAAAAGCAGAGACCAGGAAGCAGCGGCCCAAGCAAACCGAACTAACATTTTATTTTTCAGGTAGGACGATATATTTAGTTACAGGATAATGGCAGTGTTTTCTCTCTGCTTTATCCAACCTTCTGTGCGATTGCTTGGGAAGCCACTCCCTTCACTTGCATGGACTTCCATTCCCTGTCCCCTAGCTTAAACTTTCCAATTCCTCCTCAATTAAAATAGGGACAGAGCATGTAAACTTTCTAAATGATCCGGCTCAACGAGAGCTAGCCAGTGCATAAAGGGTTAAACAACCAATTTTTCAGTTTATAAGCTGCATCATTTGAGATCAAGCAAAATGGCTGATCTCATTAGCATTACTTGAGTGGATTTTTTAATAAGCTATAGAATTGGAAGTTGCTCATCTTGAAAATTGATGATAGCTTGCACCACATTCATCAAGTAAATCCAATATGAGACTTCTCTTACGTGATTTTGTTTTCTTTTTGCCACACTAGATAGAGTCTCATCATTCCTAACAGTACTCAATGGTTTATTGTCTTTGCAGCTATTCAGCAAAGTGCTGCCTATAGCTAATGCCTTTGGACCAGATCAAAGATCCAGTTGTGCTGCGTTCAGATCTCTAAACACAGTATGAGTGGGGAATCATAGCAGATCCCTGTTATATTCACACACCCATGCAAGAATGTTCAACAGCAAGACCCAACCTTAACTTAAAATGGCAGAAGCATTGATCAGTCCACCTTAGGAAATACTGAGTTTATTTTTAAGCTCTAATTTAGAATTAACCCCCCCTCCCCCGCAAATCAATATGGGGTTGCCAAGGTGCAGATTTGCTTTTATCTAGTTACTCCTAATGATGCCTACACACTGAATGTTTTACTGACAATTCAACCCCAACTCCTACATGACATCATCAGTAACATCACATGGAGGGTGGGGTGCCACAGGCCTGCATTAACAGCCAGCAGATGCGCAGGGAGCTTCTTTCTGCTAATGTGCAGCTCTAAGCAGCAAATATCAACAGTTGGGTAACGCCAATACCCGCTGCTGCAGAAAAGTAGTGGTGGGCCCCATAAGCCCCGAGCTCTGCAATACCTGCCAAAAAAGGTAAGTATTGGTGGGCCCCATAAGCTCCGGGTCCTGGACAATAGTTCTGGCCAACCCCCCCCCCCTCTGATGGTGGTCCTGTACATGCTGCTCTTACTTCACAATCTGTTCTATCAAATGTTAGCTGTAATGATATGGTCACCCACAAGGTGGAGCTATGCAGAAATATAAATGGGAATCGTTGCAGTAAAGATTGAAGATTTTTACAGGACAATGTTTATTGCAAAAATGAGGAGCTCCCAAAAATCAAATCAAATGATCAAATGCTGCTTCAGACGATTCTGTAGCATCATTGGATAGTACGTGCTGGTAATATAAGAAAAAAGCCCCAGTGTATGCTCAGCTTAATTTTGGATCAGTCCCAATGGCTCCGATATTTTCATGTGGTGAAAAGCTGGTTCTTAGGTGACTATAACCATAAGATGCAGCTCTTTCTTTGGGTATCATCAGTGTTTGATTTCTTGGTTAATTACAGATCAGCTCATTTTCTGTTACCATCTGTTATTTTTTATGTTTTCATTCCAATTTAAATGCAGAAACGCACATTAGAAAAACATTTTATTGAAAGAATGGAAGTGTCTTAATGACTAGTCAGCACTGCATTATGTTGTTATTAAAAATAGACATCTATACAGACCATAATATAGACTATTGCCTTGTTTTATATGTTCTGCAGCATATATACATACTTAAAATAATGAAAGTGCTGGGTGGTGTTCTAAAACTGATTAAAACAATATAATATCCTGCAAAGGTAGAGTCACGTTTATTACACCAATAGTCCCCTGCTGGCTTATTGATTTGAAGAGAGTGTGTGATATAGCCTCATGTGCATAGTAGCACACAAACAAAACAAAAAAAATACAAAAAATAAATATAAAGTAATAACAATGTTAATGAACTGTCACCTAATTTGCTGTTTATTGTTTTATGTTTTCTATTAACTGGCATGATCTGTTGCTACTATGTTGCATTTAACAGAGAAAATTATGTTTTGTAAAAATAAAAACAGAGCTTATAAAAAAATATGTGCTGTGGCATATATGGCAACTAACAGTGCAATCATTTTTTATTGATCTGTAAGCTGAACTTAATGTCATGGAATGTGAAACTAATAACTTGCTATAAACTGTGTATATGGAATTTTTAATAATCATTCATAGTAGCAATTGCCTTCTGGTACTGACACAAATATAATACAGTATTTATATTTATCTGTTTATCTGCTGGGTTTTGATGGTATGTAGTAAATGTAGTTTTGTATTAGTATGTGACTGTTAAAAGTAAAAAAAACATATGTATAACAAATTCAGGAAGTGGCCGATATTATCTTAATATACATATTAAAATATCAATTTAATGATATGTTTCTATACTCTTTATTTTTTGCAAGTTCAGATAATAAACCTTATACCTTTATTCTTGAAAATATGCAAGGCTGATTTTCAGAGTATAGAAACATATCATTAAATTGTCATTAATAATTCTGGATCTGGCTCATGATGTTGTTTTTTTAGAGCATCATGTTCATTTGTGGTTTGTGTGCATGGGGTACATTGAACTTTGGACACAGCTTATTGGAGACACATTTTAATTTTAATTTCTATACCCAATGTCATACAATGTTAAATCTCATTTTGTTTACATATGTACATATGTCTCTGGCACATGAGAGCATACTATGGAGGGCAAAGGAATCTCATAATCACTCAAACATTTATTTTTTAAAGTTAGATAATTAGCTTATTGATCATTAAGTGTCAGTAGAAATAAGGAGAATTCCATATGGAACAGTGATGTAGTACACTGAAAGCACTAATTACCATCATATGCAACCATCTGACACATTTTACATGTATTCCAGTTCTCAACGACTGAATCAAAGATAATGACATGACAAAGTGAGTGAAATAGGAAAATATGACATAAAGGACTAGTTTTCTATATTATTATTAGAAAATGTAACTATAAAACTATAACAATTAAGTAACTAGAGCACCTCTTGCAGTCATTCTACCAAAATAAACTGACATGAAGGGGGGAGCCGGATTTAGTGGTTCAGACCTCCATTATGCTCAACAGTAACACTGACATTTTGCATGCGGACCTTCTATTACAAGGATTACAGACGTTCCATGATGACGCTCAAAGCCCTGACTCCTTTGAATAAAACAAATATTATTATTTATGATTTTGAAATCACAGGTCTCCAGCATAAGTTACAGCATCACTATAAGCCGAGGCAATGGTGTCGCTGGCCAAAAATTCAAAGCCTTTGGGTCATTCTTCCTTTTTTATTACAACTCTCATTTGTTTATTATAAGAGATGGAAATATGAATGCAATAGGTTTGGGAAACCCTGGAAATGTCCTATAAGTGAATGCTGGAACATGAGTTTGAATGAAATGATAAGAATACATGTAAAAGTGGAGAATTAATAGGACTGACAGCCATTATGTGGAGATAGATACACAGAGCTGGATCCAGACTTAAGTAAGTGCTTGAAATTAGTTACTCCTGGGCTAAACCATGTTGATTGCAGGGGGAGTCAAGTTAATTGTATTCTTTGCATGCAGGGATATATCTTTGAATTGCTTACTACACACAGATAATGACCAGCTTTACTATCACACTGTTATTTAGACTTGGGATAGGAAACATCACCTCTCAACTCTAATTCTGTTTGCAACAGATGAAATATGACTCATGGGGAGTGCTGGATACACATCATGGGGGGATGCTGGGAGCTGGAGACACATGATGGGGGATAATAGTAGCTGGATGCACATGATGGGGGATACTTGGAGCTGGAGAGACATGATGGGGATACTCGGTGCTGCATACACATGATGGGGATATTGGGTACTAAATACACATGATGGCGGATGCTGGGTGCTGGATATATATATATAGTGGAGACTAGGACACTATTGTATAGTGGTGACTATGATTTGCATTGTTTTATTGTGCTTACAATTGTGTTGTATGGTGACGCTTACTATAATCTAGGATGGTCACTGGTGTCAATTTCAAATTGTTAAACAGAAGGGCGCAAAATTAAATTTCGCAGGGGGGCGCCGAACAACCTAGCACCGGCCCTGTCCCCTGCAATCAACATGGTTTAGCCCAGGAGTAACTAATTTCAAGCACGTACTTATGTCTGGATCCAGCCCACAGTCACAAAATGGGTGGGGTAAAAAATGCATATAGAATTTGTGGGGGACACACACCGCATTGTCAGATGGGTTTTGGAAAGCAGCTGTTACAATGCCCTATCAACATGCATGGTTTGTTCTGTTTTTTCCCCCAATACCATTTTGATATCTATAACCTCTTCCCTTTCATTAAGGCAGATGTGTTCCCGCAGGGAAGAGCAGATGCAGAAGCTGTGCACTGCAGTGTGTATTGCCCCGTTCTCCTTGTCTAGGAAGGAAATGACATATGATTGGGGCTGGTGGGAATACTGATGAACCTTTAATGTGGAAAGAGAAAGTGGTAATTCCAGAATTATTGCTGGATAAGCTGGATGTTAGGGCTAGTTAGTGGAGCTTTAGTAAAAGGATGTCACACTTAAGTCCATTGGCCCAGATCCAGATCAACGCACGCTTTATGTGTGCGCAGTGGTCCGTAGGCACGCGCATGTAGTAGGGAGGGCACGCCCACTGCACTCCCCGCAGATGGACTTCCAGATTCCTACGACTATGTCTTCGGTCATAGGGAAATGACTTGCGTAAGTCCCCTGACATACGCAATTTAGGATCTGGGCCATTATTTCCATCGGCCATTGTCACTTCTGTGCTCTTTATGTACCTATAGTGTACGCATCACCCTCTAAATGGCCTTAAGCAGTGGGCTCAAAAAATAATTTATGCTAATGTTTCTTTACTTGCCATCAATTTCAAGATAATCTTAAAAGAGGAAAAGTCAAACATGATGTGGATTTCAAGTATCACATAACAAAATTTTTTTGTATATGTCTCTACGGAGCGATGGAAGCAGCTCTGCAGCACCGTGCGCCACTGTGTGTGATATATGGTAGCAGCTATAAAGAGAAGTTAGCCAGATGTGTGTCTATCAGAGTGAAAAAACCTATTAAACCTATTACAACTAACTCCATCCATTACAACCACCTCCTCCAACAGCTTTTCTGTCTCTTCTGCTGGTGCAGAATAAGGGGAAAATGTTTTTATTGATTAAAACCAACTCCACTAAAGAATGGAAAAACACAACAACAAATAATCATCTTTTGGGTCAGTCAGTGAGCTAGCAAGTGGTCTACACGGGTGTATTGTTGTGGTGAAAGGAAAATGCAGTTTTTTGTCTTTTTTACTGCTTGCATTGTCTTTTTAGTACCAACAAATGAGAATAATTAATAAAAAAACACTTTATAATATTACAAATCCCAAAAAAACGTTTTCACAGCTATTTGCGTGCGTTTTTTTTAGTTATGTTTCAACTGCACATGCGTAGTGACTTTTTATACGTACTTTACGTAGACTACACGATCGTAAGTGCTTCACGAACGGACTTGTGAATTGGACTTGGGTAAATACAGACAGATTTGCGATTCAAAAATACGCACGTGAAAATTTTAATAAAAATGGGCGGGGGAAACATTTAAATGTAGGTATGTGGGCGTGACTAACATGAATCACATGTATGGAGGACACATACGCACGCAACTGGTCACGGAAAGTTACAAGTGGTCTATGGAGGCGGAATTCACCGACAGCACGGCCGAGAGAGGGGAGTGTCATGGGTGTGAGGGGGTTTGGCCTGCATCGGCTGTACGTATAATTGCGTTCCTTTATGAAACGGTTCTCTGAATACGACCTGTTAACTCCATAACAACCCCCTCAGCTTGCCCTGGGCAGCTGCCCTTATGATATTTATTTATTTTACTATAATTATCAAATATTTCACTTTAAATAGAGGATGTGAGCAATGGCTTTGAAAAGTGCCTATTTTTTTTATTTTAAAAAGAGTTGTAACACAATGGAACTTCTTTTCTTTTCCATTGATTGCTTTTGGTCTCTACTGACCTTAATTGACTCTTGCATTTGTTATAATGTATTAAATTAGTAATTTCTCTAGAGGATTATCTATCCATATTTAAACTTGGACTATTTAAATGCTATTACATTCCATTACAAAAAAGGGATGAAGTGCCTTTTGAAACTATGTGCTAGATTTACTAAACTGCTGAAAAGGAAAGGTGGAGATGTTGCTCATAACAACCAAATAGACTCAGACATTCTCTAGGAAACAGGCACAGGCACCCCCCCTACTATGGAGACCGGTCGGCAGACAGCTGTATGAGCTGCTATGGCAGTTACATAGAGTAGCTGATTTAAGCTGCTCTGTGTAACTGCCTCAGACACTCATACAGGAACTTCCTGTATAAACGTGGAGGAGGAGAGAGCGCTCGCGGAGGAAGAGGCAAGGTAAGTTAAAAAACATGCTGGGTGGGCTGGTGATGGGAGTACTGGGGGAGCTGGTGGCATATGATGGGAATCCCGGGGGGGCTGGTGGCATATGATGGGAGTACTGGTAGGGGCTGGTGGGACCTGATGGGAGGATTTGGAGGGGGCT
>WWET01003398.1:24443-36526 GCA_011038615.1 Limnodynastes dumerilii
CAACAGGGGGCAGTACATAGGAAGAGCAGAAACTAATACAGTGACATCATCTGCTCCCTAATTGGTTGATGGTCAGACCTCCCAGTATATAACCAAGTTACCCCCTTCCCTAGGAGTACCCTCTCAGGGCTGCCTTCAGAATTTGTGGGTCATTGGTGACGTCACATGGGTGGAGCCTCATGGCAGGCCCCCATCAGCTGAGGGCCCGAGACAGTAGTCTCGGCTGTCCCCCCCCTGATGGCAGCCCTGACCCTACCTCTAGTTTTGCTAATTCCTCTCTGCTAACACTACTATACCGGTAAAGGTTCGCAAACGGCAGGCAAAGCATCACGGATTTTACGCTCAAAATATATTAAGTTGAATCAGTTCCAGTGTTCCAATTTATGACACAAGAGATGGTTCATCCTACAAAACTGTCCCCTGTTATATTACATTAATGTATCACAGAAAAGATATATCAGAAGTATCCAGCTCTGGTGTATATGGAATGGATAACACACCCCTTTATTAATTCTTATAGTGCTGAGAAGATCATCATCATCAAAGACCGTGTGAGTATATATGGGAAGCAATGCTTTAAGTGATGGAAGGAGAGAATTGGCGGCTTTCTTCCACATTAATGATATTAACTGGGAGCCAGTAAATTACTTCCCATAAATTGAATGTGTGTATTTTGGCAGGGAGAAGATTGTGCAGCATAAAGAAATATTTGCATAATAAAACAAAACACATGATTCACAAGAGGATGCAGGGTAGATACAGTACTTAAAATATTGCTATATATTTTACCTTCAGCTCTTAGGTTTACGGAGATGACAGACTCAGGGGTATATGTATAACCCAAAAGGATTGTAAAAATCACAGATTTTCTGCTAATTAGCAGAGTGGATTAAAAAGAACAATTTTTTTAAATGCAAAACCCAGTATGTTGCGTTATAAAGTAACATGGTGGCTCAATGAGCAGCCCTTGTGTCTCACAGCACTGAGGTCATGAGTTTGATTCCTGGACTAGGCCTGGTCTGTGTGGAGTTTGTATGTTCTCCAGGTGCTTCATTATCTTCCCACACTCCAAAATCATGCTGGAAGGTTAATTGGCTGCTGAATAAATTAACCTGTTTCTGTGTGTATGTGTTAGGGAACTTAGAATGTAGCTCCAATGGGACAGGGGCTTATGTGAATGTTAAATATTCTCTGTGTAGCACTATGTAATCTGATAGTGCTGTATAAAAACCTAATAATAAATAAATTGACTGTTTTAATTTCTGATCATATTGCATATTGCCACCAAAATGTTCAATTTTTTGGCAATGCGTTAAAATAATACTAAAAGGTGTCCAGTAACTAGTTCCCAACTGGTGTGGGTCCCCGGTTAGAACGGCCCTATTTCAATAGGGCCGTTTCCTCCCAGCCAGTTTCGAACTGACTGGGATTTCGAGGAGGCATAGCAATCGGTCCACGGAGCACCGAGCGTTTGGTGCTCCGAAAAGTAAGTAAAAATAGTCCCCCACACCTTTCCTTAATTCTAACCCTAACCCTCCCCTCTCACTACCCTAACCCTAACCCTCCTTTCCTGGCAGCCTGACCCTAACCCTCCCTTCCTTACAGCCTGACCCTAACCCACCATCTCCTGCAGCCTGACCCTAATGGTCCCTTCCCTGCAGCCTGACCCTAACCCTCCATCTTCCGCAGCCTGACCCTAATCCTCCCTCCCCTGCAGTCTGACCCTCCCTCCCCTGCAGCCTGTCCCTACCCTGCACAGAGAGGTTACTCACCTTTCCCACTGTCCGGTGATAGCAGAGGCGGCAGAATATGCGAATGTGAATGGGTGAAGCATGCCGATCAGCATACTCATCTATTTTGAAAAAAAAATTAGAAGTTGGTAAGTATTCCAAATAGGGACATCCAAAAAGGAACTTTGCGATTAAGCTAATAATACTTTAAATAATTAATTTAGACAAATATAAATAAATAAATATATATTATTTTATTAATAATTACTGTAATTATTTTATACATGCAAAATGCTCAAGCAGCAATTCCATAATGTTTGTATTGTGTCTGAAGTATGAAACGCTAAAGCAATGGTCCAATATAGGCTGTGGCATGTTAGCCCCCTTAGACAGGACATGTGGCTGGTGCAAATGTTTTGCTGTAAACAGTAGCTATGGTGCTTATGGGTCTGTATCGCAGCAAATTGCTTGCTCGTGGTTTCTGAGCATGTGCAGTGCAGTATCACGCCGAGATACACCACGCCATTGTGCGCAAGTTCACCGCTAGATCAACTTCTCTGATTCAAATAAGCAGTATTGAAACACGCTAATGCTTGCTGCCGTGGGTCCGGATTTACAATTACATAGTTTTCATCTTACGTACGTTGTTTTAAGAATTGAGGTACTACGCATGCGTAGTAGCTTAGTTACGCTATCTACGTACCGCTTCTGTACATAGCTTGCGTAAATAAGCTACTATGCATGCGTACTAGCTCAATTCTTAAAACAACGTACGTAAGACGAAAAATACGTTACTGTGAATCCGGACCATGGTGGTTAAACGTGACTTCAGCTGTCTTTAGTTTGCTTCTCACTGGGATCCTCAGCCTGACTCATGGCGTCTTCTTCCAAAGCTTTTTTCTTCTGTCTGTGATGACATATTCTGTCTACAGCCCCCTGTTATAAACTAACTAGCACCACATGCAACATTTAATCTGCCAAGACACAATAGGGATATTGCAGGGGATAATAGGCTTCTCACCTGTCTGATTCGAGTGACTTCACTCCCCTGCAATGGCTGGGCTCCTCTTCACAACACAAAAGTGCTAACTTGTCATTTGCAGTAACAATCAGTCCACACTAAATATAATTAAGTCTAGGTGCTGATCCATACCCTCCAACGTTTTTTGGGGAACATCGGTACACCTGGAGAGGCGTGTCCATGAAGGGAGAATGGCTTTAATCTGCTTTGCATGCATGGTAAGGTGTAAAATCTAATGTTATCACTTTACTCATATCATATGAGTAAAGACTTCATGGGAGAGGCTCTTGTCACTTTATCAGAGCTGTCTGAGCTCTGTTGTAGCGATCAGACATTGCAGGACCCGAAGGTGAGTATGGGCGGAGGGAACTGCTGGGTCAGAATCTGGTACAGGAGGCCTTTTAGGCGATACAGACCATAAAAAATGGCACTGTGTCTGCCAAATAGGTACAGTTGGAAGGTATGCTGATCTAATAAAGGCAAGTGTCATAGTTGGATCCTTTTTTATGTCAGGGAACAACAATTATGTCCACATTTTACCTTCTCTTAAGCTGGGTACACACTACACTTTTTTCAAACAATAATCATTCCAATCAAACGATTACACGACCGATTCACACGATATCGTTGAAGTGTTTAGGCATGCACGATCAAACGATATCGTGTGAATTGCTCGTGTAATTGTTTAAACAGATTTTATAGACAGCTTAATTTGCCAGATGAACGATGCATCGGCAGAAAAATTGTGGGAGCCAGTCGTTAGAAAAATCGTTAAAGAGATTGGATTGTTTGAAACAAATTGTAGTGTGTGCCCAGCTTTACTCTAATGCTTCATTCACAAGGTACAATTAATTGTACCAAAGCACTTGATAGGACTGCCATATACAACGATGGTAGCATGTGTACAGGTGATTTATCACATCTTACATGTACAAAGCATCAGACATGCAATATAAGAGTCTGATCCAGTGCTGCCCTTACACATTTTTTAGGTGTATGTTCAGTGATTTTTAGCACTGTGCAAAAAACAGACACACAGTCACTGATTTATTTGTGTTTGCTTCTGAGTACTCTGCACTATTAGAATAGGTTGTTCCACTATATTACCATTAGAAAGTGGGCATAGCAATAGTATGGATCTCAGCACATCCTCCTGATATCCTGCAGGAGCTGGTGTAAATAACTGATGGAGACTGTCATTCATTGAAAGCCCCTGTTCACAGTTATAAGACAGTCCTACAGACATAACGACCATTACATAGTCCAATTAAACACTTTTCTCGAGCATTTTTCTAAATATAGCATTGCGAAAAAGTTTTTCATTAATTTAATTATGTTTAGATCTTTATTATAATAAAAAAAACATACATTAAATTACATTAAATTCATTTATATTACTAAAATAAAAGATCATTTGAAACATACATACTAGGCTGTTACATTACACCTCTCAGCCTGTCTATACATATGCGTATGCAGTTTTTAAATAGAGCTCATTTGCAGTACTACAGTAGCTCTCCAGATTTGCTATTGGTGAAATTCTGGATAGGGCATACGCATCTTCAGTATTATACGTGTGTGTCTGCTACACATTCACTCTGGCTCAGGTCCTATGTCGGTAAGACTGTCCATTCATTCTCATTTTTTCTCCTCTTGAAGATGAACTTTTTGGCTATAAGGGCTGTGTGTATGCTCACGCTCCGTCCTATAAGAAAGACACGAGGGGCCTGATCCAGAGCAACGACCGCAAGCGAGCGTACGACGAGTGTATGCGAAAATTCGGGGAAAAATTCGCAACGCGCATGCCCAGTATGACAGCTTCCGGTCGCCCGGGCGTCATGAGCGAATAGCGGGCGTATTGTGAGCGTATTTTTCGCTCGCGGGGCGTGCGTTCTTTACGATGGTCGGCTGGGCGCCCGTTTTACTACAGGGAGGCGGGGATAGCCATTTAAATTGTACAGTATGGGCGTGCTAAGCCCGTACGCTCAGCGTATTTTCTGCGAATTTTCGTACGGTTATAATAAAAAAAACATACATTAAATTACATTAAATTCATTTATATTACTAAAATAAAAGATCATTTGAAACATACATACTAGGCTGTTACATTACACCTCTCAGCCTGTCTATACATATGCGTATGCAGTTTTTAAATAGAGCTCATTTGCAGTACTACAGTAGCTCTCCAGATTTGCTATTGGTGAAATTCTGGATAAGGCATGAGCATCTTCAGTATTATACGTGTGTGTCTGCTACACATGAGCTCTGGCTCAGGTCCTATGTCGGTGAGACTGTCCATTCATTCTCATTTTCTCTCTTCTTGAAGATGATCTTTTTGGCTTTAAGGGCTGTGTGTATGCTCACGCTCCGTCCTATAAGAAAGACACGAGGGGGCTTGTCGCACCATGGAGGTGATCCAGAGCTGCGCTTGCACCTATAATTTTAGGGAAATTTCGCATTGTACATGAGTGGGCGCAATGAGACGCAAGGCTACCCATCCGCCTGTGTTTGCTTCCGTGTACCCTGCACTAGTGCATTGGGGTGTTCCTCGCGCTTCCTCCAAACTCTTGTACCAGGGGATGGTGTAAGTATAAGACAGAGGACATTTTCAAGCATTAAATGGTCTTATTTATATAAATAATAAAAAAAAATGTAAGTAAAAACAGTCCTGCACATGTTAAAAATACACAAAGATTAAAATGATAAATGACTTCATTTTAAAAATACATTTCTTCTCATACTCTACACTATAGTTATTTTTTCTTTTTAAGCCTGAATAGCAGTGTATTTGCCCACAGTATGCTCCGGGTCATTTGTAACTAGAGATATATATATTTTAACGGGGGTGACTTAAAATAAAAAAAACAATAATTATTTAAAGCATGCAAACTTTATAGGCTGCTGCATTGCGCCTCTCAGCCTTTCCCATACAAATCCATTAGCGTGTTTTAAATGAGCGCCCATTTTCAGTACAATCTATCCAGAGTTGCGTCTTTCGGAACTCTGGGTAGGGCGCACACAGTCTGATGAGCAGATTTACGCTTCTGACCCGCAAAAACTCGGGATCAGCTCCTATTTATGCAGCTTTAACCAGTATTAGTAGCTCATGTAACAGATCATATAATGTTCCTTGGTAAAATTCTGTGAAATAAAACATTGCATCTCAAAGTCACTCCCTAATATAAAACAATAAAAAAAATGTAAGACATTCTATTTGTTTTCAATGAAAAACTTGTTTTAATACATTTGACGTTATAGATCCCATTTAATGACAGCTCTGTTTACTTTTACATTGTGGGTGGTTGATTATTCCTCCATCTGGGGGTGTCATGTTCACCTTTCTATTTAAGCCACTAAAGAAAAAAAAAAACTACCAGCCAGTCCTCGTTTACAGGTCCTATCAGTCAGACATCAGAACAATAATGTGTAACTATATTGATGAGATGTTGAAAAGTCACTCACTCTTTTGTCCTGACATCAGAAAGATTGGCGAGTGGGATCATCTCCCGCCAGGAGCTACAACAACTGCAGTGACAAATTGCAACTTTAATGAGACGAACGAAGCTCATGTAGGAGGAGGTGGAAACCAAGAGATAGGAAGGTGATGGAAAGTAATGCATATGCATACTTACATAGCAACTGTGCGCTGAGCTGAAATCTTTATTCCATCTAGTACACCTATTTACCATTTCTCCATAGAACATTTAAGACTTCTCCAAAAATTTTATTTTGTGATCGGGAGTATTAAAAAATGGCCACATTTAGCAAAATCAAATGTGTAAGCGCCACATCCCCAGCACAGATCTGAATTGTCTGGTGGCATGCAGGCAGGGCCGGATTGAGGGCCATGTGGGCCTGGGACTGAAAATGATCAAGGGCTCACACTATATAGTATGCTTTGGAGGAGGATGTCAGTTCCTGACATTCATCCTTATGCGCTGCAGTGTGTTGGGGCCTATTTTCAGATGGAGGCCTGGGGCTGTAGTCCCATTAGCCCCATTGTTAATCTGGCCCTGCATGCAGGTGACTTCTGCGCTACGTGGGAGGAGGGATGTATGTTAATAGAGGCCCGTATTTACAGTTAAGAGTAAGTTAGGTGTGGACACATCTGCACCTAACTCACTCTTCCAGCCCCTAACCCACCCCTCATTTTTAGGTACCTTACTTACGAGTACCATAGGGCTACCTTATGTCTCCGTGCAATGGGCCTGATCCAGAGCTACGGCCGCCGTCGCTATTACAACGGCTGTAGCCGTAATGCGCATGCGCCGGGCAGATGTTGCCCGGCGTCACTATGGAAACGCCCGATCGTAGATCGGGTGTCCATAGTAGCTTCCTAAGAACGCCCCAAGGCAACAATAAGACCGCCTCTTTGAACATAAATTACTGCATGCGGTCTTTAAAAGCCACACGTACGCTATCTTCGTACCGATCTGCTACGTAGACAGCATAAATTACCTACTAAGCATGCGCAGTAGGTCATTTCGGCCAAATCCGCACTTAAGAAGCAGAAGCTTCTTAAGTGTGAATCAGGGCCAGAGTGAGGACGCGCTAAGCGCCTTCTATACTCTGCAATCTTCTGCCTCGTCCCCATTTTAGGATAGGAAGGTGCAGGTGTCGAGTAGCATAACTGTGCAAATGGCCTCTCCACAATCACACAGTGAGCTTTAGTGAAGTGAGATCTAAAGTCTGGATCCGGTTCATGGAATAGAAGAGTGCAAGATGCTTTTTTTGTTTTGTGACATCAATATTTTAGAGTATATTTAATGAAGCTTGTAAACAGGAAATGTGGAAAACCCTCCAAATAAGAGTCTAGCTATAATGTCCCTAGTGCATACTAGAAAATGATTGCTATAACCTAAGCATTGCCATTAATCATTGTTTTTAATTGGGTTACAGTGTACATTATTATTACAAACACCACAAACATGCAAAAAGTTGTGGTGTTGCCCATCTTTTATGTTCTACAATGCACACTGTAGAAACTGTAGTATACTGAGGAGCTTCTTGGGAGGTATGTGGTACAGAGATGTATATTGGGGGTGTCATAATGTAAAACTGTGCTCCTGGGAGCTATATTAACTGTATACTGAAGAGTTGTATAACGCAGAGTTGTACACTGAGGCGCTGTATAATATTGAGATATAAATCGGGGCATTGTACAATGAGAGATGTACACTGAGAAACAATGTTATGTAGAGCACTATTATGTAGTATGGCAACATCTCCACTTTTCCAAACCCGCTGGTTAGTAAATCTGGCCCCAGAATTAGTGTTGATAGATGGGGGACAGGACTTGAGGAGGTGTTTTGTGTCATAGCCTCAAGGCCATGGCAGGAGATTTACCGGCTCTCCCTGAATACCGAGAATTTTCCTGTCAGAATCTAGGGGTTCCTCAAGCTTCCTCCAGGCACAAAATTAACATAGCGCTGCAAACTGTCAGACTTTTACTGGGAAGGGGTTATTCTAGGAGATCTTAATTCTGGATAACTATTACTGCACAGTCTAATTATAACTATGGTTTATTCTCATTGTTTACTAAAATTAAACACATGAGTAAAATTTAATCAACTCTGAGAACCATATTTCTTGGCAATAAGCTGCTTATGAGCAGTCTAAAGTTATAACTCCCTTATGACCCTATATAGTCTCTATTACTATTTCTACTATCTCTCCTATGAGGTTAGTTCATCTATCGTGTGTTTTAGTCATTGTGGCTTCGTTTCCACCCTGCAAAAGTAGCTGCATGAACATCTCTACTATGTCTGGTCAACGCAGCCCAGCGTTAGAAGATCCCTTCATACTTTTTTATCAAGGTTTTATTCACATGGAATCCGGAAGTCTGGATCCGGCCTCTAAGAGCAGTGATTTATATGTTCTCAAAATATATAATGTTGTTAGCAGATGATGCATAGGGAAGCAGATGTGTACACTGGATGCATTCTTATTAGTGGGTTCAATGTGTGCCCATGCTATGTAGCCCGGAGGCTATAATGGAACACATGAACCTCACATCCCAAAAAGGCACCCAGACAACTTTAAAAAGACCAGAGCAGGGGACTCTTCTGTTAATTTTCCTGGGTTGGTTGAAGTGCAATAACAATGGGCCTGAGTCAGACTTAAGAAGGTGCTTAAAAATAAGAGAAGAAAGTTACTCCTGGGCTAAACCATGTTGATTACAGGGGGAGTCAAGTTAATTGTATTCTTTGCATGCAGAGATATATCTGTGAATTGCTTACAACCAGCTTTACTGTTACACTGTTATTTAGACTTGGGATGGGAAACATCATCTCTTAACTGTAATACTATGTGCAACAGATGAAATATGACTCCCCCTACAATCAACATGGTTTAGCCCAGGAGTGACTTTCCTCTCTTATTTTAAGCACCTGCATAAGTCTGAATCAGGTCCAGTATCTCCTATTACAGAGGAAGATTACTGAAATGAAATAAAGCGATAGAATTCCAGTAGTGTTCATAGCTATGCGTATGGGCACATAAATCCATTTCTCAGATCTCACCTCTTAAGCTGGATACACACTTATCCCATTTGCTTTCCAATGTGACCTCCAATCAGCCTGACACTGATGAGTGAGTACGCTCACACGACCACTTGTAACATCCAATCCTGGTTGCAATTGGTTGGTTTAAATGATTTCTAATCCAGCTCAAACACCAGACCACCAATCACCCAACCAATTTACATGTGTATACGTTCCCATGACTGCTTTGTCTATTTGTTCCCCTGATTCTGACATCATGCAGCACTGCCTTTGTGTGTGAGTAACAGGCGGTCTGGAAAAGTTTGGAAAAGTGTGTACGGTCACGGAATCCCTTCAGTTGATCGTTTCAGCAGATGCAGGTCAGAGGTCGGCTGTAAGATTGGACAAGTGTGTATCATGGATTGGGTGTTGTATCTGCGACCTTGGTCAGCTATAGGATTCTGTAAACCATCTGTTCAGGAGTTGGATCTGAAGGGGATTTTACCTGTGTGTACCCAGCTTTACTCTTAACATTGCCAGTTTACTCTTTCAAGTTGCAAATCACTGTCTAAGAATCTGCCAATAGAAACCTGGGGTTGAATCCAGAAATGCAATTTTCCCCTAGTTTTGCCAATGTGTTACACAGTTGGGTATATTTTAACCACATCCTCATTTCTCTTAGTCCATAGTCCATATACAGTATAGGCAATCCTTGATGCTCAACTATCTAAACATTGGTTGATCCATGATTTTAGGATTTTATAGAGGAGTAGGAAAGGGTATAAGGATTCCTTTTTCATATTTAGATTTCCCCTTTCACCCCTTTTTTATTGGTTGATTTTGGTTGGTTATGTTCGGTATTTGTGAGAAGCATTTGCATAGTGGGGTAAATTGGTTGGGTTAAATGATATTTTGTTCCCCAATTCAATTAGCTATATTTTATGAAGGACTAGTTTTAAGAAAGGCCCAGCTTCACCCCAGACTGTGGCCTGTGTGTGCCAGTCTTGTAGGGTTTATGAATAAATAGCCTGGGTTAATGAAGGTACACATTCTTCAGAGTGGATGGTCTGGTGCGCCAGTTTTGGCGGAAATAAATGTTTTGGTTATTTGGTTTGGTGATTTGGTTGTACTCATGTTTTTGCCCATTTTTGCTTTCTTGCCACCAGTAGTTTATCCTATACCTTAACCAATTAAATGAATTACCATAATGCATCCAATAAAGCTAATTAATAATTCATTCATTCATGACACTTATTTACATGCCAACATTTTGCACGTCATGCTTTAATCAATTGAGTTAATATGCTAGCACCAATTTATTTCCCCGATCTGGGAAATAAGAATTTCTTCATCATCCTCTTTCACTACACAAAATCACTGCCTGGAAAAAATGTAATTCAAGAATCTCTGTGTACGTTGATTCAGCCACTCAATAATTCCACGGAGCTGGCTGCATCAATCTTCTGCTCCAGACCACAAACTGCCTTTGAAATACATAAGGACTAATGCTTATCATTTTTATTCCTGTTGATATATCTATTGCATTGAATGGTCCTCTGATAAATTCCCATTGTCTGCTTTTTCAAAATGAATGTTATAGCTTGTGCTAACTTTGTGCCCAAGGTAAGAAAGTAAAATATAAAGAAAATATAATTCTGACCTTATTAAAATATTATCCCCAGCTGATGAAATGCTGCTTTGAAATGTCTTGGTATTTCTTTTTTTTTGTTGAATGAAAATATAGAAATGTTGTTTGTTATTAACTTGACCACATGACTTGGCATTCAGAATCTCCCCCGTTCACGTGTCCCCATTTTTCGTGTCCAGGAAAAACATGTCAAAGTTTTATTTTTTATTTACATTTGGCCAGTGATTTGTTTGTCATAGAACGCACCGGAATGGAGTTCCGGCACTTTTTTTCGACAGATTTTCCAAGATTTAAAAGGTTCAGCAAAATCATTAAAACAGTGCATGTGGCTGCTTGTGTGTCGAGTCTGATCCATCCGCAATGGTTGTGATGGTACTGCTTGGCTTGTGGCGCTGCTTGGCTTGTGATTGGTCGTGTTGTCACGCATGAGTTAATGTGAGTTCCTGTGCCTTTTTTCTTACAAAAAAAAGCACTGCATTTGGCTAAATCAGTGCAATTAGTTTCATTATCAGGGCTGAGCCTTTTTGCCAGCAATTGCTGTCAGTCTTCACTGAAGAAAGTGATGGTGATGTGACTCTTGGAGCCTCGAAGAGTAATCCCCGAAAAGTTAATTTTACCTAAGCCTACCCTTAACCCTACCCTATCCCTAACTCTCCATTTCCTGAATTCTAATCCTTCATGCTCCACAGCTTAACCCTAACCGTCCATGCCCGTAGCCTAACCCTCCATGCCCCACAGCCTAACCCTAACCTTAGCTGGCATTCAGCTGGCGACTGTTCCATGTTCAAATTAAAGCAGCTCAGACCAGGAACCTCATCCCATACTATAATCAGGCCATAGTCAGAATATTGCACAGTGACATTGGTTACATGGTTGATCCTCCACAGAGGCGTATCTACCCAGGATGGCACCTGCCAGTGGCGTCAGCCAAAGGGGGGCGCACCCATGGCTAAGAGATAGTGTCACCTAGTGCAGCGCTGGCCTGGAGTCAGACTGTGGCTGGATTTAAAATGAGGGCTGGCTGGTTGCTAGGATACCCACATCACAGGCTTCTTGAGGGAGTTCACAGGTAAGATAAGAAAACCTGGGGAGGGGGAGCTGGAGCCTGAAAGCTGAAAGCACATGATGGGAGTACTGGGGGGAGGTGCTGGAGGCACAAGATGGGAGTACTGGGGGGGGGGCTGGAGGCACATGATGGGCGC
>WWET01003398.1:88198-106284 GCA_011038615.1 Limnodynastes dumerilii
GCTACAAGTGTAGCCATGCTGTATACACAGAATTACAAGGATCACCTTTGCTGATCCTTGTAATTCAATGAGTACAGCATGGCTACACATTGCAGCCATGCAGCACTTTGGATTTTTAAGCACAAAAACACATGTCTGTTATACAGACATGTGTTTTAATGGTCGCGATTGGCAAAAAAACATAGAGGCGAATGTATGTTTTGTGATTTAAAGGCGATTTCAAATCGTCTTTAGTGAATTACAAACTTCCTATGTTTGTAATTCCAAAAAGTCGGGACCGTGAATTTCGGACCCGCGATTAAAAAAAACGCTAAATCGTGTGATTTTTAGCTTAGTGAATACACTTTGGCGATTTTTAAGCTAAAAATCACACGATTTAAGGCCATTTAGCCCAAATCCAGCTTAGTGAATCTTGCCCTAAGTGTGAGGGGAGTGTCATGGGTGTTGCCTTGCAACTTAGGCGCGTATATTTGCGAATCTGTGCGTACTTATTTCACACTTAAGTGTGAATATGGTCCGATGATAGTAGTGATAACAACTTTGTCCAGAGATAAAGAACTGTCATTTGAAAAGAAAGTTTAAGAAAACGGAATATTTTATTTTCTCATTAAGGATTGAGGTGCATATAATATTTTATCTCAAAATTAATTCAAAATGAAATGTTGCATGAAAGATAATACTCAGCAACATAACTGACATAACATATGGACTTTTGCAAAATTGCAGAATGACCCCCAAGAAATTCTATATAATCATAATGCGTCATAAGTTTATGGTGTTTAAATGCTTTCCAGAGAACCTCGTTTTATCTATCGCCTCATTTCTGCTTTTATGTTTCAACACAATTTACCCAAATCTGAAAGTGCGGCTCAGCATAACTGTAAATGATCCCATTGAAATCGCCATGCACTTTTTAATCTGGTTGTTAAGCAATTTTACTTTTTTCCACTTTACTGTGGAAACGTCTGAGAATCCCGTATCCTCATTCATTAAATTTACTGGAAAAATAATGCATTTAAACCAAGAGTTGTAAACTAATAAAATAGCAATATGAAGATGTGAATTACTTATTGATTGCATTTATCTTAATTATTTGGAACCAGTATTGCTTGTTCTTTATATTTTATTGTCTGAGCATGTTGTTTGAAAGAATATATAGCTTTCAAAGTGCTTATTTTTCTTTTTATTATTTAAACTGAACCAATTATTTAAACAATTAATCAATAGCATTAGTTCCTATTGGACTGTATCCAGAGATGTCATTTTCTCATATTCATTATGTTTGTATCAGATGCCACTACTGTTTCATTCTACGCACCCGGCACAACTGTGCCACGTGACCAGGACACATGCCAATCTCTCCCAGACTTAAGAGGAATTACACTTTTAACAGTGCAATGTCACAATTTTCAAAGTGCTTGTGTCAGAAAACTTAAGGTAAGCCTTTGGTATCGAGAGTCCGTTCACATGAGTAAAAGTGGTTGCAAACACATAAATGTGTGGAAAGTTCAGCCCAACTATTGTGTGGCCCTATGCCTTTAGGTACATAGGAACTGCGTACAGGAGATGTCTCATTATTCATAACAATATAGAAAAGTGTTGTGTAAACTGGATTTTTCGAGGTTACTTGAAGGTTATTGCCAAATGGGAGTGAGTAAGGAGGAGAGAACACCCTGAGAAGAGGGAAGGGTTGAAAATATGTTGCTAGCCTTTGACAGCTTTACACATGCCAGACAAGGCCCTGCCCTGTCCCCATCTCATTGCTATCAGGCCCGAGCCAGCCAACTTCCGCCACTAAGTAATATAAAATATTATATGTCTACTTCCTTCATCCTCCAAGTTCCTACACAACCAGATAAAAAATTTACAAGAAAAGAATTATTAACAAATGAGTCCTTCAGAGAAGCTGATTAATACATCGACATTACCCTAATCAAGTCAGTCCCTGATAACATTACTAAGTAATATCCCAGCTGATAATTAGCAGTATTGCATAGGGACAAATCTTGAAATCACACATAAAGGAGGCAGCCATTTTGTGAACCAGTAAACACTCTAGCAGTTATGACCACCATCAGGGGGGTACTGACAGTTACAGTGTTCTATGCCCATGCTCGGTACCTCTGATTCTCCGGCAGGGCCCCTTTTAGTCACCTCTCTGGACTGAAAGGCTACACAACAGCGGACCAATGCGCAGGTTGAACTGCTTCAGAACAAGCCCTCCCTGCGCACCAATTTGCTGCTACTTGGTTCGGCGGGTCTGCCACCCTCCACACCATGTGACATCACATGAACTCACCTGTTTTAGTACCAGGCCACACCATTTCTGATGGCAGCCCTTCTAGTAGTAAATGTCCCATGTATGATGGGTGTGACCTCCCCTCAACACTCCCCACTTAACACTTAACTTAAACTAAAAGAAAGACACAGACAACTTCTTTGGGAACTAAATTTGGATTTATTAACTTAAACCAAGTAACTTAACTGGTTATGATACTAGAATTAAATTTATTGATGGGGGCCAAGAAAGTAGGTAGCTTAAATAATGTGTGAACAATTTCACAAATCATGTTTAATCAATAATAAATTAACATTGCAACCAAAAACATCACTATGTCATAAAGTATAACACGCAGGGAGTTTACTTTTGCTCGGGCTAAAGATTAACCCTACGCTTCTCTTATCAAGACTCTAGCATAGCATATTTTATTTATTAGTTCAATATCTTGAAATACCAACCGGAAACTAGAGTGCAGCAGTTATTTGCCCATGTTGAAAAGTGTTTTTATAGGTTACCACATAAAACCGGTCTGGCCCTTACCACAAATATTTCTCTCCAGCAGCTTTAAAAGTGGAATGAGCCATTTCCATTCATTGTTTACCCTTGTTAAACCCACAGAACAATGGGAAACCGAGAAGCACATTGGATTGTGCATAAGGTTTAATGTCTGACAACATTCTTTTCTAGTTCTTCCTTGTTTGATATTGGATCATCCACAGAAAGCCCTAAATGACTGTTTCAGGAAGGAATGCAATTCTAACATCAAAGGAAATCAATTAACGTCTGCAGTGTGTCTGCAGTCACTGCTATTTTAACCCACTATCAACTGCAATGTCATCTAAGCAAATGAGCAATACAAACTGAGGAAATAGTGGCTGCTGCATCCTGTTATCAACAGGCATGAAAACAGCTGTGTGAATATTGGCTCATTAAGGAGAAGACAAAGGCAGGACACAAAGCATTCTGACAATGAATAGTCTGAATAACCTCTGTTATTCCGCATCCTGCCTCTAGGGGGTTCTGTTAGACTGTAGGAATACAAAGATTATATGGCACATGATAAAACATGAGAAACTGTGTTCATAGGACATACCAGTTCTGTTGTGAGAGAGAGAAAGTTTACATGCTCTTCTAGCAAGGCATTTGTTGGGTGAAACAGGAAAGTTTACATACAATATTTACAAAAAGCCTGTTACAGCACAAGAATTGATTGTGACCTTGAAAGCTGAGCCCTGTTTGTCTCTAAGAGATGTGCTACAGTATATAGAGCATACAAGAGCCATGATACATTGTTGTGCTGTGTATATCCCTTACTGACCTTTATAATTAATTGATCATAGGGCCCAGTACATGCTACAACTAACACTGTTTTGTTGTCTTGAATTAGTATTTGGTCTCAGAAACAAGTATAAAAGGCAATATATTGAAGGAGATTTTAGGTGTTATATAAAAAAAAACTGCTTTGGCCACAAATTACGCAATGTCTCCAGCGACCGATATATACCTCTGATAGCTGGGAATACACAGTGACCACACACTGGCTGAAAATCAGGGCCATCTCCCTCCCACCTTAATGTATCCTAATAGGAGAATTGAGGCAGAATGAATGATCGGATTATTGGGCCAGTGTCTTTTTTGAACAATTTTGTCGAAAAAAAAAACTATTTTTCCAATTGCCTATATCATAATCAGGCCAATCAGTTGATTATACTACCAGGAATTCTGGGGAGTCATTATTATTTTGTATAATATAATATTAATAATAATTTAAATAATAATAATAATAATATTGGACACCCTGAGGAAAGTTCATAGAGAACAAAAACGCGTCGGTGAACAGTCATACTATCTGAGGACACTTGCTTTGTGTTAAGTTGTTGCTACAGCCCAGGATCCAATACCATCCACATTGTAGCACCTCTGACATCAGTTTATTCTTCATCATAAACGGACTGCTGCAAGTAAGCCTCTTAATCAGGAGAGTTTTTTCCCTAAAGAACTACTATGAGTTTTTATAGATTCTTTATTGAATGTGATTTATTCTCCTTTTTATGTTCCTATTCTGATGTTTTTATGATTATTATGGAATAAAATTTATATATTTTAAAATTTTTCCTTTGTGTGTGCCTACAAGGAGTAGTACCATTAGATAACAGTTTTTTGCTGCTAGGAATCTCCTTATCTGTCCATCTCCATAATTACTGGAGTATAGCAGGAATATAGTAATGAAAGCCATGCATCTTTTGCATATAGAGCTTTTTTTTTTTACTATATTACTGCTCTACATGCAAAATAATTATGGAGTCAGACAGATGGAGAAACTTTGGCCAAGAGGTGGAGGTAGAGAGTCTGATAACTCGATAGCAGTTACTCACCCAATATCGGGAGCTTGTATCTGATATATTTTAAGCATGTCTAAAGTTCAAATAATCGTAAGAGCGTGTTTCTGCTATATACATCCTGACTATTCACTACAGTGATAATTGGCTAGAACTCTTGGCTTTAGAATGAGTGGGATTCATCCACAACATGACTGTCTAATCTCAGCAGGGAAGAGGTTTAAAAACAGCCAATGAGGCAAGAGAGTCCCAACTAGAGTGTGCTAGAGGGGTGATCACCCAAGGAGCAAGGCTCAAATTAAGTTAATTTTTGAAGATAATTGTTTGCCAGTGCAGGACAGGGAGACGCAGGTTTCCTTTTTGATCTTGACACTAAAAGTTTCCAGGTTCCAGCTTGTGCTCAGGTTTAAAAACATTTTAGCAACAATCTCTACTAGTTTAAAATTTTATCAGCCTCAATTTATATGTAACATTTCTTTTTGTTATATTGACTGTACGTTATATTAGCAGCGGCCATGAATGAATGACTGAACCCGCAGATAAAGATTTTACATTCATAGCATCAAATTCCTTCTTCTTGTAGGGTCATTCAATGGCCTCATACATGCACCAATGGAGTTCATAAGAAGCAGATCAAAGAAAATCTTTGCAATACATCCATTTGCCTTTTTTGCTGTCCAAGAGGTAATGTACTATTAGTTGTTTCTTCTTTCCACATATGAGAGAGACGGAGGAAATATAAGGAGACTTTAACCCCCAAAGGACCAATAAAATAAACAGACCATTTAATAAAGAGTACAACATAAAAACATCATAAAGTTGAAAGATATTCACCGGTAAAACCTATACTCTAAAAATTGGTTAACAGCTGGAAAGGAGAGATACTCTGTCATTGGAAGATCGTGAGTACATCCCAAGAACTGTATGAACATTTGCTTGAACTTCCTGAGTTTAGATTAAGACTCTCAAATGGACGTTTACTAACCTACCTAATTAATCGAAATTATTGAGATTGTGGACTAGATATATTATTTTTCTGTTTCTGGTGCCTATAGATATATACAAAAAAAATGTTTTGCCTGTGTTTGTATTGCTGTAGTGGTTTGTGGATTCCACTATTGTGTATATAGTGAGGCAGCAGGAGTTTTGTAAAAAGCGCAGGTATTAACAGAAAAAAGTTTTCTTGCACACTACACATGATATTCGGTTGAGGCTTTATTATTGAATGGCTTGATCGTTAAAATTAAACTTTTTAAAAGTTCTGATCAAACGATTTTGTGTGCTTAGCAGCGATCAGGCATAATTGTTGCAGCGCACACACTTGCGCTATATCATTCAAAACACTCCTTTATCGGGCGATTTAAACGATTTACGTTAAAAAAAATGTAGTGTGTATGGACCTTCACTTCATTTTGGAGCTGGCCCTAAATCAGTCTACCGTATTGCATTATAGAAGCACAGTAGAGAGGAGTAACAACACATCAAGAAACCATTAGCAAGTTCTGTGGGACCGGTGAGAAACACCAGGCAAGTATCTGGCGGTTCTACTGTTCCTCAGATGTTCTCTTTAACTGT
This sequence comes from Limnodynastes dumerilii, assembly GCA_011038615.1. Taxonomy (NCBI): domain Eukaryota; kingdom Metazoa; phylum Chordata; class Amphibia; order Anura; family Limnodynastidae; genus Limnodynastes; species Limnodynastes dumerilii. Next base: position 94,394 of record WWET01003398.1, read on the forward strand.
TTCCTTTTTTAAAGCTGGGACAGCTGTTGGCTTCAAATAAAACAAACATATATGTGTATGGAGCCTATTAGTGTAATCTGTAAAAACTGAACACATTAAATGAATGTCACAATATACTGACTATACAATGTCTTAAATGTAATCATGCTGACTTCAAATGTATAATCCGTGGTATGCAAGCATATTGGGACTTTCATGATTTGCTTTACCTGCATTAATCATTTTATATTGCAATATCTATATTGCATATCTAATATCATCTGTTGCTTCTTGTGTTACTAAATAAAGACGTCATTTATTAAACCAGTACATCTTAGATTGTTGAGCTACTAATATCTAATACCACGTATACCTAGCCACGAAGTTATGCATATATGGGTAGATCCAGACCGAAGTTCTTTTTACATTAGATCGCATAACGTATTTGCGCTATGGTAAGTACTAGGCCTAACCTAGCCCGTACTGTACAATTTAATTGCCTCCCACCACCCCCAAAGCATATTTCCGGGTGTTGTATAGTTGTCCCGCCCCTTTGTTTGTATTTAAGCTGAAGTTACGTTGCGTGACATCTGCCATGCGTATGCGCAGTAAATACCAAAAGGGCAATTTTATGACAGCGGCTGGCGTAAATACGCACTCATAATGTAGCTCAGGATCTGGCCCATAGTATTAACCACAATGTTTATTTTAGGAGCCTAAACAGAATGCTGGTTTAAATAGAATCATATGTTAATAAGAAAAAGGCTTGTTACTGGGTAACCATGAAGACGATCAGAGTTTCCAATGTTTTGTAAACTTCTTCAACATGAATTGGCAGAACAAATATATAACTGAAATATGTAAAAGTAAATCTGAATATGCATATACTGATTTTTATAAAAAAAAAATCCCACCAAACCCAGTGTGATCTCAAAAACCACTAGATGCATAGTTCAGTGTCTACAGATAGGTCTGCAAAAGGGACAACAACTGTATATTTATTTATCAATTTATTTTAGTAACAGACTTTATATAGCGCCATAATATGCTGTGCTTTAAAATATAAGTCAAACATTATAAAACATGACTGAGTAATAACAAATGGACTGGGTAGATAAATGGGCAATTTATAGGGTTAACAATTATTTTATTTCCCCTGCTAATTTATCTGAGCGTTTGCCTGTTAATACACTGGACTGAACCTAAGTCAGAAATCCGGTTTTCCTGTGATCGGATTCACAAACCAAAGATGCTGATGGACCAACAATCACTAGGCTGCACTATTCAGCATCCTTGCCTGTGGGGCAACTACCAGGAGTGCAGGGAATTTGGCCGCTATGGGCCTGGATGAACCCGAGGCAACTGAACACACGGCACATGTGGGCAGTTCTGAGTTCTGTTTATAAATAACTCTCCAGCAGCTGATAGCTTGCTGCTATTCCACCTGTTGGCGCAGAGCAGTCTGTATTATGAGCTGTCGGCAACTGCACTGGGCATGGGCCAGATGGGTGTTAGAAGTACAGAATTTGCTATGGAGCCCGGCTGTGCTTACTTCTGGTGTCAGTCATCGCTTCAAAAATGCTATTTTAGAAATACAGACAGCTGAAAGCTAATTTTTGTTGGTCTCTATTTTGAAAAATTTCAGATCAGACAGGTGAGTTGCACGCTATGGGAAGTTTTATGGTTAGGCTTCAGGGAGGGTAGTCTTAGGGTCATGCAGTGGGGAAGGGAGTCTTAGGGTTAGGCTGCGGGGAGGGGAGTCTTAGAGTTAGGCTCTGGGGAGGGGAGTCTTAGAGTTAGGCTCTGGGGAGGGGAGTCTTAGGGCCTCATTTACTGAGGTCGATGTTGGCCAAATTGCCCAAAGTCCCGGGACTTTAGCTGTTTTTTCCCCATTGTTGTATTCACTAAAGCCAAAGTCCCACGACTTTGGGCTTTTTCACAACCAACTCGACCAACATCGATATACCCTCCATGTCCTGATTTTTCTAATATAAAAGATATAACATGGTAGATTCACTAAAGGTGATTTGACTAAATCGCCTCTAGAGTGATGTTTGAGGGCTGGAAAAAAAAGCACCTTCTGTGTGTTACGCTTTCATAGAACTTGACACACACTTTAATAGAAAAACACATGTCAACATAGTATCAAACACTAGATGCATTTTTCTATCATTTATCCTGCCGACACATACACTACTATAAGGAAAAGCATAGCTATGTGTTTGTGGCCATGCTAATCCTTATAGAAGTGTAAGTGTCAGCCTGACAAGTGATAAAATTCAATCAATATTACATGACCTAACAATACATTTTTAACCATGTATGAAATGTGTAAAAAATTGTCCCTTACTGTGTATCTAGAATAGAATGGTGGCCACCGTTACACCATGTAAACAAAAGTGTATTTTTCTTTCAAAATGTGTAATAAAATAATAAAGTATAGTAGCGACCCACTGTTTAGTCATCTGTCTTGGGATGACTTGCTTGGATTTTCTTCTTTCTCTGAAGATCTTCTTGTAATGTTGATTGAAGATGCTTGTCAGCTTGCTTGAAGAGGATGGTCCGGTGCTTGCAGCTGGTCTTCGGCCTCTTCTGACACTTGTCATAACGTACTCCTTCTTCCTCTTCTGTGTCCCCGCTACTAATGACCGGTCTGTCGCTAGAGGGCACCCTTTTATAGGAAATATGACGTCATAAACACTAGAGAGCTCACTAGAGCCCCATAATACGAGGTAGAAGCAATCGATTTTCCAACCAGTTTTTCCAGGGAGAAAATGGCCCTTTCGAAAAAGGGCCGCTTGCAGCAGTGACCACACCCGTCTACTTCCACCCTTTCTCAAAGAATGTTAACCTTAACAAAGGCATGGAAAAATCACATAATTACGGATATTTCAATCATGAGGGAATGCCTATACTGGTTATACTAGTAATCTGTTGCACTATTTCAGTTAAAAGAATAAATTAAGTATAACTTTACGCAGAAAGCTTGAGGACACAGTCATTTGGTATTGGTTATAAGGAATTATAGACAGGATCCTCAATTAATAATGAGAGGGTACTTATGAATGGCCAAAGCGTAAGCACCCTGTTCATTGTTACTGTGCATGTGTATGGGAGGTGATCAGCACTGGAACACAGAACAATAGATGCTGTATTCCGATTCGTAATTGACCCAAATGATGGGATGTGACAGCCTGTTGGCGTACCTGGTGAGCGGACGGTGAATGGAGGGTTGTATAAAATTGTACAGTAAGGGCTTGGTTATACCCTTATGTATGATTCTCCATGTACCCCCCCCCCCCCCCCCTCTTTTTTTTTGGGTCGTATGTGGNCCTATTTTAGATGGTATGCCTTAAAGCACTGAAGGTCCATGCGTGCAAGGGGAATGTATGCATGCATGGACTTTCCGATTGTACACACTGAAGATCACGTTCACTCCGAATGAATGTATATGCAATCATTATTCAAGACTCGATCCTATGTGCCCTGGACTCAAATTGTAAAGAAAAGTAACAAAAATAGCAATAATAAAATACAACCCATCAGATTATTTATTATTCTGAGTCGATCAATCAATAACAATCAATATTAGGCTAAAATCAGCAACTAAATACCTAGTAGGACTATTAAGCGACTTCATTGTCCATATCATAACTTTTCTTGGGTTATTCTGCCAGGACAGCACAGCAAGCCCTATGCCATGCACCCATGACACTGGTAATACTAAAACTAAACAAAGAATTGATATGCTACACAACATGATAATACATTTTTTTGTTCATATAATTCCAGTGTTAAATAAATGTTAAAAAGTGCCTTATGTAGTGCAGAATTACTCTATATCCTTCTTATCATTGATTCATCTAGAGCATACAGCAAAAGAGATAAAGACTAGGTTGATTCATAAATCAACCGCAACAGAAAAAGATTAGTTATTGTGAAGTATTATACATCGCACACAGCAGATTTGCAGTGCAGAGATTCTAACCTCTGCGAATCAGCATTAGTGACAGAGGTGGTTTCTAGATCATGAAAGCGGCGCTATATTAGGTATGGTCAGAGCCTGGCTTTGTCGACTGAATAGCTATAATGTTCTTCTATCAGTAGTGTGCAGGTGTTAGCCGTTGATATAAGAGGTTAATAGAGGTAAAGGAAGGACATGGTTTGGTATGCATGTGTTGATAAATATGGTTGTTCTTATTACATATTTTTTAGACTAACGGATCATTATTTACACACAAGGGCTGAATCCGCTGCTTCAATTAAATAACTAACAAAAATGGACCGGAACCAGACCTCCAATATTCGAAGCCCGATACCGGCTGTATTCTAAATCCAGTGCGAGGGAAGGCGTCTACCTTAATATTTCCCTATGTAAAATGAGAAGGATCCAGACTCGGAATGGAGGTGTTTGCATGCGCACACACAATATGCAGTCATTTTTCCCTCTTTTTGCATTTTATAAACAACTATTTTGCAGTAGTCCAATGTTACAGAATTCATTACCTCAATTTTGTAAGATCTGTCAATGAAAGCCACCTATTCTTGCTGTTGGAAGATGACTGTTCTGACAGTAACTAATAGGACTTGATTCACAATTAATAAAATGCAGCTCTTTAGGTGTGTATATTTAAGAAGGGATATACTGCGCAGGCATAATAACTTAATGTACGCGATTAAAGTAGGACTTACGAACAGGGCAGCTCTGAATCACCATTATGAACCTATTTCCTCAAAGTTCGTAATAACTTAAGAAGAAAGGGGCATGCCAGGAAAACTTAAGAACAAAGGGCCTGATCCAGACCTACGCTCGGGAGTGTTTTTACACTTTTCGTAAGCGTAAAAGCGGCCACTTGTACTTACTGCGCATGCGCGGGGAATATGTTACGCAACAAAACTTTGAGTGTATGGGCCTTAAACATGCCAGCTACATAACAATACTCGAAGGGGCGTGCCAGCCATATGAAAACCGTAATTACGTTTCGAGGGTGGGATGAGGTATTTCAATCGTACAGTATGGGCGTGCTAAGCGTCGTAACTACGCAAGGAGCTTTACGACGCCAGTGGTTACGCTCAGAAAAGTTATGGTAGGGTTTGTTTGGTGTAAGATGGCAAAAGTAAGCATGAACAAGGGGAGTGCATTGTAGGCACGCTGGCGTAAATATGCTACGCACAAGGGCGTTTCATGAGCGTAGGTCTGGATCAGGTCCAAAGATAAGAAGGTTGGGTGGTGGGAGCCATTTATATGAGGAAATCTGGGCACGGTTAGATAAAAATATTCTTAATTAGCTGCCCTGTGCACACAACTATGAACCTACAAATAAGGTAGCCCTATGGCATTCATAAATCGGTTAATAATCTGAAAACCGAGGTAGTGATTCTTAAGTGTGAATACGTTCCATAGTTCCCAGCACTTTTCAACATGTGCTATAACAATATGATTATGGGCCTGATCATGACTTGCAAACATCAAGTGCGTAAGTGGCCTGATTTGACTGGAGGGCGCACTAGTGTAGCAAGATTCGAACGGAACTTGGTTTCTTAAGAACCCATTTCCTAAGAAAGTGGGCGGCGGGAAGCATGGTAATTGTACAGTATGGGAGGGGGTTCCTACACTTGTGCGGATCAGCCGTTGTATGGATCGCTGATCCTCATGATTGACTTAAAGCAGGCTTATGGCAGCGTATGGAAAGCGTGCGGGGGTCTGGATCCGGCCCTATATTATTAAGCTGGCTACACTCTGTGGTCCACATCCAGAATTACGATGGTGCTGCATTAACCCCTTACCCAGAATTCTGTCAAATGCAAGTGATCAGAAATTACATCCATTGCAGCAGTCTGGATCTGGTCCTATATAATCTGGGAATCACCAACAAAAAACATATCGAAAACACACTGGGCCCCATCCAGAGGTGAGTGTATGCCAACTGGCATGATGGGCCTGATCCAGAGCTACGAAATTGGCCGAATTCGAGCGAGCGTACGACCGTTTTTTGCGTATTTTCGTATGAAAATTCGCACTGCGCATGCCCAGTATGACAGCTTCCGGTCGGCTGGACGACATGAGCGTATAGCGGTCGGACGGCTGATCCGCATGATTGACTTAAAGCTGGCTTATGGCAGCGTATGGAAAGCATGCGGGGGTCTGGATCTGGCCCTATATTATTAAGCTGGCTATACTCTGTGGTCCACATCCAGAATTACGATGGTGCTGCATTAACCACTCACCCAGAATTCTGTCAAATTCAAGTGATCAGAAATGACATCCATTGCAGCAGTCTGGATCTGGTCCTATATAATCTGGGAATCACCAACAAAAAACATACCAAAAACACACTGGGCCCCATCCAGAGGCGAGTGTATGCCAACTGGCATGATGTCTCCGGGCGTTGCTTTGTATTGCTCATACTCAGAACAGAAGCACATGCAAATGGTAGCTATCCAAACCCTAATGTAAATGGTTGTGCATCAGCATTTTGAGAGTGGAATCATGGGAATGTATGGGTACCAGATCCAGACATAGCCCGTCGGACGGCAATTTCGTAGCTCTGGATCAGGCCCGATGTCTCCATGCGTTGCTTTGTATTGCTCATACTCAGAACAGAAGCACATGCAAATGGTAGCTATCCAAACCCTAATGTAAATGGTTGTGCATCAGCATTTTGAGAGTGGAATCATGGGAATGTTTGGGTACCAGATCCAGACATAAGATTGTTTTACATCACAAACATACCACCTGGCACTCCCTTCTCACATACGTAACTTATCTGACTTACGTGTTTAGAACCCTACCTTAACGTTTCCTTGCTTATCTCTGGATGGACGTAATGCCTTCTTATACGCCTCCCTCCACCCACAATGAGTCTGTTCGCCCATGTGTAGTGATGTCAAGCCCTATCATATGGATCTCTGATTGTAAAATTTGGCGTGTTGCATGCGCAGTGCGCTCCCGCAGTCAGACTTTCTCAGGCTGCATGCGTAAATCGCCTGTCATTAAGTTTGAATCTAGCCCATAGTCAATAAGAATACTGAGCATGCTCAAGCAACTGCACCCAATCCATGTACATGTAAGGAAGCCAATGATACTCGCGCCCAAATTGTCTGTGTGAAATCACGAAAACTTGTCTTTCCAGCTATATCTACAAACATTGGGGTAGATCCAGAACTCTGCTTGCAATCCGTTTACTAGCGTAGCGTATTTATGCGTGCGTACCTTCTATACACCGCCCTAGGCACACCCCATGTACTTTCACCGACTTCCGCTTTTAAAACCCTACCTTAACTTTTGGCAGCGTAACCGATGTCGTCCGCACACGTACGTATGGTCAACACGGACTTACACAGCTAAGCACGCCCGTACTGTACACTTTTAATTGATACCCCGCCTACATTATGTAATTTAAACGTACTTTTGGCTCACGCAAAATTGGCACGTCCACACGTACGAATTTACGCAGATAGTACATGAATAGCCCATACGCTCTGAGTTACGTTACATTACGTAGCGTATCATCTGTCTAGCGCATGCGCAGTACATACAAAATCACGATTTTATGTGCCCTCCAGGCGTAAATTCACACAGAAGCGTAGTTCTGGATCTTGGCCCTTATTGATATATTAATGGCACAGCAGATGTATTTCTATTGGCAGTGTACATGCGTTTGCAAACTCATCCAGAGATCAACGTATTGCGTTCATACTTCTGGATCAGGCTCACTGACCTCCTAAGCGGATCGTTCCAATTTCCTGAATGATCCAACCACTACTGGGCTGATACTTGTAGGATGGGTGAAGGGTAGTGGGAGACAGCTCAGTTTATAGGACAGTGTCGACTTTACGATGTCCCAGTCTAGTGATCATAATTTGCCCCATTTAGTAAGACTGAATCGGGTCCTGTGACTTTATATATAACAATGGACCAGTTGTCCTCTCATGCGTTAGTTAATTGCAGGTCTGATCACAAATGTTTTAGAAGTGAGGCCAATGTTTCTATTGGTTGTAGTGAACTGTCAGCAATAGCAGGGCTGGAGTAAAGCTGGCCATACACTACAGCGATTATTGTAGTGTAGTGTAGTGTATGGTCAAAATGGATTTTTTCAGACGCCCAATAATTGGACATATATACCAGTATACCAGAAACGCTTTGGTATGGTTAATTGATCATTTTACATAATTGATTTATAACTAGCGCAAGCTCCCGATATTGTGTAGTGTATAAGAATTTGCAATTATTGGGTCTTTATTCACAGTGCTACAACACTGTGACAGTAGACCAACACAGAGGGAGAGAGGACACAGTGTCCGCTGTCTGAGCCTCCTCTGTATGTCTACACAGCGCTGTGCAGCCTGTCAGCACTGCTGACCCTCTGGAGATTGACAGGAGACCCAGCCAATCAAAGTGATACTGCAGCCAGCCAATAGGATAGCTGCATGAGTCTCCTGCTAGGATTATCAGTCCCAGAAAATCGTCCCATTTATCGGCCACCCGCTGCTAAGATGGATAATTGTCCTAGTGTATGGCCAACTTAGGCGGCTTTAAACAAGGTAGTTGGGTTGAGGCCTGCCTGTCTAATTGGACATACACACTCAAGATCAGATTGACGGCTGTACGTTTTTTCTCCTAACTTTCTTTGTTCACTTTATTGGCTTTACTTTCTATTGTATTAGCAGTGACAACAGATCTGAAATTATGGAATAAAGTAGAGATTAATGATGTATGCTTTAAGTAACAGATGTGCCACAGAGTTAACATATTAAAAATTAAGTCAACTTGGTCTGTTTATTTTCTAAACATTGTAAGAACTCTCGCTGAGGCCCATTGTGGAATGATCAATGTAAGTGACATTAGCAAGATGCAGTACCAGAGGCTGTTGTTCTTGTAGGTGTCCTTTGTACACATCAGTTTATGCCAGTTGGCTTTTACAGTACAACAGATAAACCTGTCATTCCCTGAGTCTCGGCACAAGTACCTAGTGATATATTTATTTAAAGAAAAATAGCTTTATTTCAAATGAATGGAACAAAGTAAACGATGTAATGGCTTTCACTATCTATGTTTTTAATACAGCAGTCTGTTATTTTCTTGTAACCTTATCCTACACTTCATGCAGTTGAACAAGAGCAAATACTTGTTCTCCTTTCACTATTTTTTATAATATTTTGTTAATAGACCATGAACTAGATTTACTAAACTGTGGAAGATGTTGTCCATAGCAACCAATCAGATTCTAGCTGATATTCTCTAGTATTGTACCTAATAGGAAAGTGAGAGCTAGAATCTGATTGGTTGCAATGGTATATGTGAGGGAAGTAAAAGAAGACCCTGTTCATTAGAGCTTACAGTCTAAAGGGGAATGGCAGACATACTGGGATGGCACAGAGGGGAGATACAGCAAGGAGCATGGGGCAGGGTGTTAGGATAGCAGTTTTTACTTTCATAAAGAAATGGGTCTCGTGAGACTGTTTCAAGTTTTGTTGTGCTGGAGATTCTGAGGGTGAGAGTTCCAGAGGAAAGGAGCAGCATAGGTAAAGTTTGGAGACGTGAGTAGGAGGAAGTAATCATTTGCGAGGAAAGAGGAAATATTTTGTGGAGTGAATTAGGTGTCCCCAGATACTCTGATAAAAGAGGGCCACATGTAGAGTTGGAGTGTTTTTTTAGCATATGTGAGCACTTGTGACCTGCGCATGCATAGAAAAAATGCGTATGTGAATGCTTGCATTTATGGGCTGTAATCATTTGGACATATACCGCCTTACATATATAGGGTGGCACAGGGTGTCCCAATGTGGGCTGGGGACAGGCACATGCAGGCTTTGTGTGATACTGGGCCGCATTGACACTTAAGTAAGTGTAGAATCTTCTTGTGTATTTTTACCATCAGTTAAACTGCGCAGGCCCAGAACCCAAATATACACATGGAAATCCTGGCCGACTGATTCCCATATAAGTCATGACTCCTGCATGCGTGGCTAGAAGGGCAAGACTCTTAATGCAAATGAGTTGCACACGGGTTACTAATGTACAGTGTGGGCTTTCCAACAGAGTTAGGACTGATTCACAGATAGGAGTGCCTTGTGTGAACTATTTTATGAAAAGTTAAGATAACCCTCGACCAATCGCAAGTTGAAGAACCATATTGGTTGCTGTGAGCCCATGCGTCTTCTACTTAGTTCAACCCACACCTGCTGCATGTTTATAATCAATGGATGTGTGTTTTTAAATGAAACAAATAAAGGCTCGTTTATTTAATCCAATGCTGATTTTACATTTTGTGCAAGACTTTAACATTGTAAAGATGCCATTATTTGTTGTGAGGTTTTTTTTTTTACTTTTAATTTTGTGAACAAACACTATTACATTTACTTATATTTAATTGTATTGGTTGTTTTTGTTTTTTTTAATTTTTAAATGCTTATTTTTAAAATGTTTTATGAAAGTCTCTATATATAGTGGATCATTTATTGTAAATTTTGTCATAGTTACTTTTTTCAAGTTGTATTTTTAATGGTTCCTTAAGTTTACATATGTTAATGAGAGTACGAGCTGTATTTATAAAAAAGAAATGTTACTTTTCCAAGGCCTAACCAGTGCGTTTAGTTACGTATCTTTGAATCATAAGCAATTTAAAGCACCTAAAGGCGCAAACGATTTCCAGCTAATAAAGTCCGCACATACCTAATTATACGCAGAAAAAGACTTGCGTCCATACGTTGCACTCCCAACACAGGGAAAGTGGTTAATCAATGTCTTTCTTTTCTCTGAATCGGTATTGCGGCTTGTTCTCGTGCGTATAAACAGGTAAGTTCACAATTTTACTCTTAAGTGTGAATCAGGTCCACTGAGTCTCATGCACCTGACTTGCACTAGTGCAGTTACACACACACACACACACACATAGCAGGTACTGGGTGGTCACTGAAAGTTTCTTGTCAATCTAATTGCATAAGTGTTGCAAATGTATACTTAGAACAAGAAACATATGCACAAAATGAGGCCCTCAGAGTGATAACATGGACTTTGTCACAGTATATGGCTTACATTAAACTGCCCAATTATTGCTCCCATACCTCCTAGTAAACACATCAGTGATTGGCTCTTTTGAGGAGGACATACTACTCATTTATCCAACCTGACCAATTTCTAACCATTTCATACTGTTTACTAATGTTTATTAATTCCCATATACTGTCCAATCAGAAATCTGCAAATCATGTTTTTGGCCAGTGTATGGTCATCTTGGGCGCTATCTAGAGTTAATGCTAGATCCCGTATGCTAGCCTTCGCTGTGGAGGCTAGTGTACGGAATTTGAGATCCAGAACCCTGTATGCAGGAGAGCACTCCCCCTTCTCTCCTACATGAGAATGGTGGATCCGCAAACAGGACCCTGCCTTAAGTATCCGAATGCATCTCCAAGCGTGCGGAATACTGTATTGCACGTAAACAATTTTAAATGCCTATGCCCACCATATGCATGTGAGGGTGGCATGTGAGGTGCGGAATACTGTATTGTACGTAAACAATTTAAATATCTATGCCCACCCCGTGAGGGTGGCTTATTATCAAACGGAACCAGGGGCGTATCTACCTCTTTGCTAGGATGACATCCACCAGGGACGCCAGCCAAAGGGGGGCACCACTCGACGATGCCGCCTTGGTTAAGAGATGGTATCACTTACTAGGACCATTTTAGCTTCCAGCCGCAGTCTGACTGCTGGTCTGAAGTCAGACTGCGGCTGGATGCTAAAATGAGGGCCGTCTTTCCTTACCTTTACAGTCTAATCCATGGAGCGAGACTGCAGCGAGAATATGAAGTCCCACGGTGGCCGAGACTGGGAAATGAAGTCCTGCGGATTTTAGCCGCAGTCCCGCTGAGCCTGTAAGCGGGTGAGCCTGTAAGGTAAGAAAACCTGG
>WWET01003398.1:109720-121664 GCA_011038615.1 Limnodynastes dumerilii
CGGGCGCATATGCAATGCGCCCGGAGCTCTGCATATGGCCCAGTACACTTAACACTTCCTCGGAAATGGGCTCGGACGAAACAAAGTTCCGTCCGATTGTTGATATGCTAGGGTTACTATAGTAATGCGTCCTCCAGTTAAGTCAGGTGACTTACGCACCTTGCATGCGTAAGTCACCTAACGTTATTAAATGTGAATCCGGTCCAATATGTTTACTCTGTGATAGATAGAAAATATTTTTAGGAATTGAATATTATTGTATTTTCACTTATAAAGGTTCTGTTATGCCTAAACATAAATAACCTACATGGACTTGTTAAACACTTCCTCTTTTTTTTGGAACAGACCAACCATGCACAGCATGCAATACACGGTATGTATGTGGCTTTTATGAAAATATAATTAACCTGGAACCTTCTTACTAGAACATGTCATTAATAATAAAATATTGCAATAAGGGCTAATTTTTCTCCGGAAAAATAACAACATTGATTATCTCTGCACAAATGGGTCTCTGTAGAGGTTTTTTATGTATCCACTGAGAAAACTTGTCTTCTAATTGAAAAATATTTCTGTGAGCAAATGCTTGAAGGGTCACAGCAAAGGTTCCCTCAATGCCACCAGGATTAATTTAAATGTCTCCCAGTCTGGAAAATGTTCAAAAAAGTTTTTTTTCTTTCAATTTTGTTAAGTTGAAAATAAAAAGCCTTTTAAAGCAATGGCTTTTTTTCCCCCCACATCTCCTATTTGAAGTATTGTATATTTGTACCCTTCCTGAACCTGCAGGGAGGTCCATTTTTTGGAACTGTAGGTTTATGATCCACAACGTAGTAAAAGTGCACAAAAGTTTGATATTTATATGACAACATACACCTTATGAATGTCTTTGGTCGTTGCGAGTCCCCGCTGCGAAGGCTGCATTACGAAGCAGGGATAGCCGAAAGTTGCTTTTCGGCTGTCCCAATTTAGAACGGCAGCAGTGTTAGAGTGGTTATTTTCGGAAGTGCCACACTGGGGACTTAGGGTTAGGCTGCAGGGGGGGAAGACTTAGGGTTAGGCTGTGGGGGGGATGACGACTTTGGGTTATATTTAGTGAGTGGGCTGGGGGCACCAAACACAGTACCTCAGGCATCAATTACTGGGCCTATCGCAACGGGGACCCACACTCGTCTTTGGTCTGCATTCGGATATCCAGATATAAGACCGTCCGTTAGGCCACTTACGCACACAAAGTGCGCAAGTGGTCTGTTTTGAGTGGAGGGCGCATGCGTTTTCCGCACATTACTTCTAGCGTATGGAACTAAGTTCTGTATGATAGATTTTCCACTGAAGGGTCTGTGCTTCCCTTCCAGCCGCCAAGGAGAGTGGGGGAAGCAAGTAAAATGTACAGTGTGGGTGTTAACACACACTTACGCGTGGATCAGAGGTCGCACAGACTGCTTTATGGCAGTGTAAGTCACAATAGTTACGAAGAGAACGAGAGAGGGGCGTGACAGGAGGAGTTCACTCCCCTCTATCATGGGGATGGGCAGACCCGCTACATGTACGGAAAGGGTGCTGAGCTCTGGATCCGGTCCACAGTATTATCAAATTCCTGAGAAATGGACAGACATCTGATAACTAGGAATTACCTTATTTTTACACATGAAAAAAACAAAAAACAGAAAAGAGAGGAAGTGCAGAATCTGGATCAATTCTGCTAAAGTCAGAATAAAATCTTATATAAGATAAAATATTTTATTGTTGGTACCGGAACCAGCGATCACATGCATAAATAGCACAAACATTCATATTTTATCAGAGTTTCACTGCGGGGACATTACGCAACCTGCACATTCTTAGTATGAACTGTAAAAATATGTTCAGTTGGACGGATAGTGGTTTCTGGTAGGGCCAGACGCAATCTATGAATGATACAATCGCCAGCTGAATAGTTGCTGTATCACAGCCGAAACGGTACGGAAATAGAAAATTGCTATTGGTAACGGGTAATTATTTATACCCGTTCCCAATAGCCACATGCTGCGGCGGGCTCAGGTCAGGGTTAAGGATCAAAAAGGGAGGAGTAGGGTTAAGGGGTTAGGATGCAGGATATGGAGGGTTAGGGTTCAAGAAGGTGAAGGCCAAGGTTAAGCTGAGGGTTAGGGTTAGGGTAGGGCTAGGATGCAGGTTCTTACCTGTCAGCAGACTCTCTCTCTGTGTGGGAGTTAAAAAAAAATGTAGACTGTGTCGCATGCATAGTAGGTAATTTCTTAAAGGACCGCATTTAAGAGGCTGCAGCTTCTTAAGTGCGAATCTGGTCCAGCATGACAAGGCATTCCATAAGACGAGACACACACAGAGACGTTAAGGTAGTGTTCTGAACACGTAAGTCACGTGATAGGAGAGTTCTGGGGGGAGCATTATCCTCTTACATGCAGAACTTATGTATGCATACAGAATTCATCTTTAAGTCTGGATCCAGTTCCTTGTTTTAAGTCCAACTCATATACATAGAAAATAATGTAAGTACAGAAGTCTGGAGCAATATCACTAAGAAGAAATGCCAATACTGTATATTTACTAATAGGGAATGCCCACTTGTGAAGTTATTCCAGCCCCTGCGGAGTGTTTATGCTCTTAAGTCTGAATGGGTAGAAATGTACAGATTTGCATTTAGTGTTAAAAAATTACTGACAACCTAACAGAAATGCATAGAAGATGAGCAAGATTCATAAGTCTGAGACCAACCCAAAGATACAGTCTACATAGTGTGTACAGTTGTGTACAGTTACTACTTCTTGTGCTTTGGAAAGAGGCATATTATCTTTGCTGAAAGCATATTCATGTATTTTAAGATGGTTCTGGTCGCTACAGCAACAGTAATTAATTTGGCAATGATATAGTCAACACTTCAATGTCGGCTGTATTACTGGCAAAATTCTTAAAACAAACATAATAAAAAAAGGATTTCTTTACCTTTTTCCCGCTCCTCCCATCCACTCTCTCATGCTCTCTCCTCAGTTCTGTCTTGGCTCTCTCCTCCACTCTGTCTTGGTTCTCTCCTCCGCTCTGTCTTGGCTCTCTCCTCTGCTCTGTCTTTGTTCTCTCCTCCACTCAGTTTTGGCTCTTTCCTCTGCTCTGTCTTGGCTCTCTCCTCGGCTCTATCTTGGCTGTCTCCACTGCTCTGTCTTGGCTCTCTCTTCTGCTCTGTCCCGGCTCTATCATCCGCTCTGTCCTGTTTCTCTCCTCCCCTTTGGCTTGGCTCTCTACTCTGCTGTGTCTTGGTTCTCTTCTCCACTTTGTCTTGACTCTCTCCCTTGCTCTGTCTTGGCTCTCTCCTCCACTGTGTCTTGGCTCTCTCCTCTGCTTTGTCTTGGCTCTCTACTCCGCTCTGTCTTGGCTCTCTCCTCCACTGTGTCTTGGCTCTCTCCTCCGCTCTGCCCTGTTTCTCTCATCCCCTTTGGCTTGGCTCTCGCCTTTGCTCAGTCTTGGCTCTCTCCACTGCTCTGTCTTGGCTCTCTCCTCTTCTCTGTCTTGGCTCTCTCCTCAGCCCTATCTTGGCTCTGTCCTCCACTCTGTCTTGACTCTCTCCTCTGCTCTGCCTTGGCTCTGTCGTCTGCTTTGTCTTGGCTTTCTCCTCTGCTCTGTTCTGGCTCTCGCCTCTGCTCTGTCTCTCTGTCCTGGATCTCTCCTCCTCCCTGTCTTGGCTACCTCTGTTGGTAAGTGTCAACCCATGCAGCATCGCACTCACACAGTACACCCTTTAGAGAGGCTAATCAAGAAAAAGATAAAGATGCTTGTTATGGCCATACCAAAAATAATACAGCAGTTATTTTATTTTGCAGACACTGGAAACATACCCAAAAAATGTAGGGTGACATTTATCTATCTAGCTTTATCTAATACATAAAGTAGCTGGAGGAAAATGTAGAGCTTTCACTGGTGGTAGATCTATTCTCTTATTAGTTTTTTCCATATTTTACCCCCCGGCAATTGATTGGCTTGAGATCTGGTAATCTGACAGATGGAAGCATTATTGAACATTTTATATGGCAGTATGTGACCAGAATAAAATAAAAGTGAGGATTTATTAGTTACGATGGCACAATGGGGGGTAATGGTTAGCTGTAACCTAAATTAATGTAGTATTCATTTTTCACAGAAATGTATTGTCAACCAGTTGGAAAGGTAAGAAAGAAATGTAATGTCACAGTGTTTTTATGGTGCATCTCAAGCAGAAAGCTGGTGTCTCTGCTCCTTTGATATTTGGCTGCGATGTCCCAGTGTAAAGTGACAAGAGAGATGGACACAGAATTCCATAACAGAGATTTATTAGCTGCAAAATACGGCTCACGCTCTGTCAGCTCCAATCTGCTGCCTCATACAGTTCCCCTCTCCCTGTATCTCCAGCCAGACTCTGCTCTGAAGCCTTATGAAATGCACATGTACATGTGAGCACTACTGTAAAAATGAGCTCCTATAAAAAGGGGTTTCCTGTGTGATAGACGATAGTACTTTGTATCCAATGGAATTTTCATAGTAAATGAGAAATATTTGCTTTAAGATAACCAGGATTTAAAATATGTCTAAACAATGGTGCAAGTTTACTTTAAGTATAAGTGATGCTGGGCCGTATGCATATGCGGCCGGAGTTTTCCGATATGAGCTGCTGCGCATGCGCAGCAATTTTGTTACGACATCTACGTTACTTTTTGCAACGGGCCGCATACGGCCCACTATAACCAACCATCTCCCCCTAAAATGAATAGTGGTTTCCACAGGTTATTTTGAAGCTACATATAGAATTTATTTACAGTACATAGGGTAAGCAGGTCTCCTTTCATAAGAGCAATTTAGCCACAACAGACTTTTTGTGCCTCTGAAGAAAGTCTACTGAGGCTGAAACATCCATCTGGAATGGATGTATGCGTCCAATCAAGATAAAAGCTGCATAGGAGGACACAGACAGGAAGGTGCGTGACAGAGAGCACTAAAGCAATGGAACCAACAGCTGGTTGCGGAACAGACACTCTGCAGTGGCCAGGTTTGTTCCAACGATGGGACAATCTGAAAAACTTGGATGGCACAGTATGGTAAGTCTTTATGGATGCCTTCAGATGACCATCCTTTCTGCTAACAAGTGCAGAAGCCGGTTGCGTAAGTTCTGCACAGGTGCCCGGAGGCAAGATAGCCGCCCCCTCCCTGTGACGTAATGACATCACACCGTCACGCATGCCATCATGTAAGGGAGGAGGAAGCGGAACAGTAAGGAGAGGTGGTGGCCTTTTTTCTTATAGGGTTGTCTCTTCTCCTACCCGGTCACACACAGATATCATATGGGTGCAAATTATATGCATCTGTTAGTGAACTGGCCCCAGGCGAAGGCGTGCGTCACTAACTACCAGAGATCAGCGCCTCCATTGTCTTCCGCCACTGGCAGAAGCTAAGATGTTACTTTGACGAGTGGCACAAATCGGAGAGGGCAAAAACCCTGCAGAAACCGCTTTTATTTTGTATTTATCTCTCTCTCTGGACTGGATCCTGACCTCTGTGTGTTTTCCCATGCTCGGGGGTCTGGCAGTTCGCACGGAAAAGGGGAGCAAATTCCCTGGTCACATTCCCCCTCTTTGCTGACTTTAACTGGGTTATGCTGCCATAAGGCCGCACAAAGTCACTCCGTACGACCTCAGATCCACACGGATATTAAAAATTAAACTTCTACTGTCAAATTTATATGGTCCCAACCCCACACCCAGTTCCGTATGCCTGAAAAAACGTTGCGGAACATGTGGCATGGACATGCGCATTGCCAGATATTCAGCCGAATTCTGCAAGCACCTTGTGTAACCACGTACAGTAATCTGGATCCAGTCCTCTCTTTCTCTCTCTCTCTCCTCTAATCAACACCACAGCTGGTATAGTATTCTCTAAACACTCCTCAATATGCTGCACATTTACCCCAGACACTCCCAAACATGCGCTGTGATATTTTCTTTCATTTTCTTTTACAAATGATAGAAAATATTGAATAATTTATCTGTCTTTGTGCATGTTGGGCAGTTTTGGACTGTAAGCTCCAAGGCAGGGACTGATGTGAATGATTGTTTAAAATTATAACGTGCTGTGTAATATAAGGGCACTATATAAAAACCTGCAAATAAATAATAAATATACAGGAAATTACTGGTAGTTAATCCTTAGGGCCTGATTCAATTGAGAGTGATGATGGGAAAAAGCTCACGCTGCGCTTTTTACCGTCATATATGATAGGTAAAAATAGCACCTCTATGGGGTGTGCATAAATATCACCCCAAAAAAATATGTGGAATTAGCTTCGCACCACAAATAATGCCAGTGCGAAGCTAATTTAAATCAGGCCCTCGGGGGCTGGTCAATCCATAAATATTAATAAAATACAAACATAGGGCCTGATTCTGATCTATGTGCGACTTACGTCTGCACGGCGATGTTATTAAGCACGGAGAGGGGAGCGCATGCCCCCAGCACTCCGATCCTTCTTACGGAGTTCCGGACACCTAACTTAAATGCTATCCGCACTGATTCATCTGTGCGGAACTGCCTCTCCCCACCCCCGGCACTTAATTAGCATAGTTAACCTCACCTGTACAACAAGGTTTAGCCCTACGTAAATTAAATTCCATCCCCTTTTCACAGAAGCCCTTCCGACATGTAACATCTGCCACGCTCATGCGCCAATGTTACATATGTAGAGGACTTACACAAATGACTTACATAAGTCCCCTTCCATCCCTAATTATAAATCAGGCCCATAGAGAGGACACAGCCCAACACACTTACAAATAGGGAAACCCAGACAAAAGAGTGTTAAATGTCACGGTCTCTTGTAAAGAATAACACACAGTATTCTCTGTTGGAGCAATGTATTTCAGCAAATGTGTTTCTTCAATGAAAAAAAGGGTGTGAGAACCGGGATTTTTTTTTCCAAAATATTTTCCAGACAATTTCCACAAGTCTTTGCCAAAAACAATTATCTCCCATTAATGACGCGTGCCATACCAGTAAAGCAATTATCACCTTTCAGTAGACACTGTGAACACTGGAAATACTGTATTCACAAGGGACCAGCTGGCAAACATACAATGAAAGTCAAGAATTTTGATCTATTTCCTCAACTTGCCAATGTACTTCCTGTGATTGTGATTGGAAGACAGAGGCCATGATGATGTGTGTGAGCCTGTTGAAAGAACACAAGGCTGTTGATTATATCATAGAAGTGTGGAAATCTGTCCAGGCTTCCGATACATTTTCCAAAACTTCAAAGTGCTGGTAGCAATACAGTCCCATATGTGTGCGTGCGTGTGTGTGTGTGCGTGCGTGCGTGTGCGTGTGTGTGTGCTCTGATGGTTCAGGGACTGATGTGAGTGTGGAGTATTCTTAAGTTAATATGTGCAGTAAGGTATGCAGAATTTACACAAATACAAAGAAACAAAATATAATAACAAAAATACAAACCTCAGCACTCTTGCAATTAACCAGCAACCAGTCAGAAAATTCATTACATACATATGCAAATATATGATAAGCCACCAGCCACTTACAAGACTTCTCTGTTTTGGTTGTCCTAACTCTAATACTGTCAGAGTCCCAACTTTGGGTCATATATCATGTGTTTTTAAATTGAGAGCTCACCATTAAGAGTCAATCAGAAGAACCTGACTGAAAAGAAGATGTTGGGTGTCAAACTTACGTCTGTCAATCAGGTAAGTGTAGCATCATTGACTGTGTCCCTCTATACATATACATACCTCTCAATATTGGTAGCAATAGAACGGGTTCCCAGTTCAGTTTCCATACACTTTACCATGCATACATCTGTACTATTTTACAAGGAAAGAGGGGTAGATGTTCCACAGCAGAATGGTATAGTCTGTTTCTGGTTTATGGCAGTGTTGCTGGGGCTATTTTTCCCTTTGTTTCTGTGGCTAGCAGATTAACCCCTTCCTTTCACGCACCTGTTTACATTTACCTATTAATTGATTGAGCAACATCCATTCTGTGTTTGTACTGTTTGGGAGCTTGTCTGGGAGCAGCAGCTGAGAGGGGGAGTTATTCCACAGCAGCCATTTTGGAGACTTTAAGGGTTGTCTCCTGAGGTAAGTTTGGCTCTCAATTTATAAACAGAGTTCGGACCACCATATGCAGAAAGGCCTTGATGGTGGCTGTTGGCTTATCATATATTTGCGCAAATATGTGTAACAGACATTTCTGTGTTTTATTTTACAGAAATAGTCTGTTACTGGTTTATGGCAGTGCTGCTGAGGCATTTTTTTTCCTTTGTTTCTGTTGCTAGCAGATTAACCCCTGCCTTTCATGCACCTGTTTGCATTTATCTATAAATTGATTAAGCAACTTCCATTCTGTGTTTGTACTATTTAACAAGGAACGCATTCCGCTGTAAACAGACTTCCAAACTTTCTGATTTCCGAGTCTTAAAAGTAAAGTTAGGATATGGTGCTGGGGGAGTGATTAGTAAACCAAAGACATGGATACTTGGATATGAATATGACCTGGTACACAATGGAAGCATGGCCACCATACAGGTGACCAGATCTCTTGCATAGCACATTAACCATTCCTCTCTTCACTTTACAGTGTTATACTGCTGTGAGCACAAATTCAGATATAGTACTAATCCCAACACTTGGGTTGGTAGCCCATCCAGCCCACATGTGGTCACTTCCAGGTTCTTTTCCAGGAGTGCTTCACATTCCAATTCACCCCTGAAGTCATTTTTTGGGGAGAGTTTGACTCAAGTCTGAAATGAAGCAAGAAAATAAAAACGGTTTCACTATTTGTGCCATATTCTTGATTTACTCTAAGTAAGTCTCACAAAGCAAAGCTATTTCCTTTTATGCTTTTGTAACTCCAGCAAATTGCATTTCAGTTGTTTAATCTCAATGATTTTTCCTTCTTTTGGAAAATGGAGTATTAAATCAGGTACGTAATAATAAAGCGCATATGTGGTGGATATAGGAGACATGCTCAGGGTGTCAGCTGTGATGTACGAGCAATCTAAATGCAATAAATGTTAACATCATCATCTCTCTTCAAATTGAATAAAGAGAAAAAGAACAACAAGTAGTCCACACTTTCTCTGTAATATCCATTTACAAAACAAAACCATTCTTCTACAATCTAAAGGACGGAATAAAGGAATAAATGTGTATTTTTGCATTTAAACTATGGTCTATTGTAATTATTATTATTTATATATATATATACACACACACACACACACTGGGCCTGATCCAGAGCTACGCTTTTACTACGCAGCGTACTTACATCCCTCTCATGTACGTACTTTGGCCGCCTTACGCTTTCCAAACCCTACCTTAACTTTACACGGCGTAACCGCTCTCGCACGTATAGGCCTTGCATAGTTACGCTGCTAAGCACGCCCATACTGTACAGTTTAAATGCCTGACCCCGCCTTTGAAGCGTAATTACGGGTGGCGTATGGCTGGCACGCCCCTTTGTACGCTGATACGCTACTGATACATGACTGCCCCTTACGCTCTGAGTTACGTGGCGTAACATCTGCCGTGTGTATGCGCAGTAAGTACTTATGAGCGCTGTTACGCTAGCGGCTAGCGTAAATTCACTTGTGAACGTTTTTCTGAATCTACCCCAATATAATTAAAGATAATAGCTCTGATCCAGAACAACGATTCGAAGCGAATTTACGCGAGGCGGAGACGTAAAATCGCTGTTTAGAACGCACTGCGCATGCGCACCATAGAAAATACGCACATTCACGTAGCGTAATTAGAAACGTATGGGACATTCACGTATGTGTCACGTAAATAGTTACGTGTGGGCGTGCCAAATTTCCGTTACTCCAAAATATGTCTGAAATACGTGAAGTAGGCGGGGGCTGGTATTTAAAGTGTACAGTATGGGCGTGCTTAGCTGCGTAAATTCGTTCAGCCCATACGTACCTGTGCGTATGACAGCGGTTACGTGTGAAAAAGTTAAGGTAGGGTTTGGGAAGCGTATCTTGCCAAAATACGTCCGTGCAAGGGGTGTGCCGAGGGGAGTGTAGCGAACTTACGTGCACTAAAATACGCTCCGCGAATAAACGTACAGCACACGTAGTTCTGGATCTACCCCAATGTTTTTTGGAATATAGGGAAAAACTACCAGCATTTATCACAGCAACAGGAACTAGGGGAGGGGCAGTAACATTTCTAACCAGGGCTATTAGAGGGTGGGGAGCTGCAAGGACTAGAGTTCCGGTCCCAGAGAAAGAGGGAGAGAAAGAGAGAGAGAGAGAGAGAGAGAGAGAGAGAGAGAGATAAAGAAAGAGATGGACCTACCTACTCACCTCTGCTCTTTAGGAGCAGGTATCAGAGGTAGATGACAGGTGAGTTACTGTCACCAGCAGGGCCTCCATCAGGGGAGGGCAGTTGGGACTACTATCCTGGGCCCGCAGCCGATGGGGGCCCGAAATCATTACAGGATCAATGTGCAGGGAAGAATTTCGGCCAGATGGTAACACAGGTCTGCGGGGCACATGACATCACCGATGACGTCACATAGGGACAGGGTCCCACTGGTGTGTCCTGGGCCCCCCAAATTCTGAAGGAGGTCCTGGTCACCAGTCTCCTAAAGCCAATGCCTGTACCAGGCTACCAGGTTGCACAGCAGCAGACCAATGCACAGGGAGGCTTTCTCTGCTCATTGGTCTAGCCCCACCCCCTACTGTTCTGAGCATGTGCAGTTAAGTCCTGTTCTCCACACATTAGCAGCGCAGTCACTGCTCTGTTAGTTAGGAGGAAAAGCCAAAAGAGCACCAAATGTGCACCTTGCCAAAAGCATGCTACAGAGGGAAAGTAGATGTGATATCTGTGGGCACAATTTGCATTCCGAGGACATTCCCAAGCTCAACAATAAATTGCAGATTAGTAATTGTGTGCTATAAGCAAAAATATAAAATATATTTCCACCCCTTGTATTGCAAAATGGTTTGTCTAGCAGCTAACACATATTACTTATTACATGGATTATAGTTCTTAGTCTAAAATTAGAAGAAATATATAAATATTTATTGCACAACATGAAATATATACAGCCAAAAAACTGAACTTCCCATCGGTGATGTCCTCACCCATGATGTCACCTCCACAGACCACATATGATAGTTAGACTCACACAGTGAGTCTAACTAACTATTTTATTAATTTGATCTATTTATTTATTTGTTTATTTATATAGAATCTTAGAGATTTAACATTATAAAATCTAACTGCCTAAACTTAATAGAGGCCATGGAAAAGCAGTGTAGAGAGGACATAATAAACTATAGCAATGAGAAACAAGACGTTGGGCCTGATCCAGAACTACGCGTCGGAGCGATAATATATATATATATATATATATATATATACACACACACACACACACACTGGGCCTGATCCAGAGCTACTCTTTTACTATGCAGTGTGCTTACACCCCTCTCATGTACGTACTTTGGCCACCTTACGCTTTCCAAACCCTACCTTAACTTTACACGACATAACCGCTCTCAGTTTAAATGCCTGACCCCGCCTTTACAGTGTAATTACGGGTGGCGTATGGCTGGCACGCCCCTTTGTACGTTGATACGCTACTGATACGTGACTGTGCCTTGCGCTCTGAGTTACATGACGTAACATCTGCTGCACATATGCGCAGTAAGTAGTAATGAGCGCTGTTATGCTAGCGGCTAGCGTAAATTCACTTGTGTACATTTTTCTGAATCTACCCCAATATAATTAAAGATAATGGACCTGATCCAGAACAACGCGTCGAAGCGAATTTACGCGTGGCGGAGACGTAAAATCGCTGTTTTGTACGCACTGCGCATGCGCACCATAGAAAATATGCACATTCACGTAGCGTAATTGTGAACGTATGTGACATCCCCGTATGTGTCACGCAA
>WWET01003398.1:140920-155948 GCA_011038615.1 Limnodynastes dumerilii
ATGTTGCCCATAGCAACCATTTAGATGCTAGATATAATTATTTATCATTTGCTTTGGTAAATGAAAGCAATAATTTGATTGGTTGTTGTGGGTAACATCTCCACTATTTATCTTTACAAGTTTCATTAAATATAAAACAATCTGACTGAGGTGCATAAATCAAAGAGGGCATTTATAATATACTTTTTCAATTGTTGCCATTAAAGCCCCATACACACAACAGTGTTTTTTAAACGATAATCGTTCAAAACACCCGTGAAAGGAGCGTTTTGAACGATATTGTGCAAGGGTGTACGCTGCAACGATCATGCCTGATCGCTGTAAAGTACACAAAATCGTTTGATCGCATCTTTTAAAAAGTTTAATATAAACGAGCAAGCAATTCAGTACAGAAGGCTCAACAGAAAATCGTTTGTAGTGTGTATGCTGCCTGATTGCCAATCTACTGCTTAAATATCTGTGGTTCATTTTTCGTTTGTCGGTTATATGCTGTGGTGTGTATGGGGCTTTAATACCTTAGGTACGTTCCTACTGCAGTAGTGCTATTGTCCTATAAGCACATGTATCCCTGTGTTACATTATTCCCAGTATGATACAACTGGGGAACTGGAAGATGCAGATTGTTTCACTACTAGTAGAGAGGGGGCTGAGTGGTACTGAATGCCAGCCAGCTGCCCCTAGGCTTAATAAAAATATATATTCAGTTCTAGACATATTCATTACACTTTTCCCAGAT
The DNA here is from genome assembly GCA_011038615.1 of Limnodynastes dumerilii. Classification (NCBI taxonomy): domain Eukaryota; kingdom Metazoa; phylum Chordata; class Amphibia; order Anura; family Limnodynastidae; genus Limnodynastes; species Limnodynastes dumerilii. The sequence continues at coordinate 141,657 of WWET01003398.1, forward strand.
TTGGATTTCTTTGTAGTCAGGAAATTAAAATGTTTTCCATTTTCCATTAAAATATCATTTACACAAACTATAATTGGTGAGTCAGGTATTAATACATTCTGTTCTCTGGGTCATATCAGACAATGTTTTTACTGTTCTTGAAATGATGTTGGGAATTGTACACTCAGCACTTTTTAGTAACATTGCCTGGTTACCATGACAACAACCAAGACTGTGACACTTCAGTTGCCGTCGGCTTGCTTTATATATTTATTTTATTTTTCTCTATATACTTTACGCCATTAATGGCCCCAATGCAGACCTGGAAACCTGGCCCTGTCTCCTATGACATTTATTAGAAAAGGATATTGGCTGTTAATAGTATCTCTCCGTTCTTTGCATATTATGTAATCCCTCTGTCTCTTAGACATCACAATGCAGCATTACAGCCAAAGGGGTTAACTATAAATGAATGCTCAATAGCAAAATGTTCAGGGGAGAGGACCACAATCTGCTGTCATATCCTAGTGCAGTACATAGAATCTGTAATCATTCACATCAATGGTGAATCTTAATACATACATACATACACAAACACAAACACACACACACACACACGTTCATTATTTCCAGCAACAACTTACTTAGTATAAAAATGAGTTAAGTTTTTGGACTTTGGGAGAAAACCAAAACAAATATTGGAAATAGTAAAAATTTGATTCTGCTTTTCTGATGTTACTGTAGCCATACGTTTATTTATTAACATTTATTTTTATAATGCTTACATCCTACATCCAAGCTAAGTACGCTAGCGTATTTATACTAGCCAATGACGGCAAATCAGCTATTTGTATTTACTACACATGCGCACGGCCGATGTTACACGACGTAACTCCTAACGTACGTACCATCAGCGTAACTACGAACAAAGTGGCAGGGGCATCAATACAACACAATTTACCTCAGCATTGTGGAGTACCATGACAGCCACAGTCACATGGCAGATTTTGCAATGAGCAGGGAGTCTTTGGAATGTCCATGCTGAGTATTGTTGTTAAATACTTCTCTGTAACCGACAACACACAGGGAGGTTTTGACAATGATTAGTAGGAGGACAGCTAATACAGATAAAAAGGTACTTAACTTGCAATAAAAAAAACCTTCTTTGTGAGATTAGTGCTTTAAGACTTTTAAGCTGGTCCAATCATCCAGTTATCAGGTGATCGGGCCAATAATCGCTGTAGTAAGTGGTCAGGGTGGTTTTTCCATACAGCGAGTATTCCGGTTGCAGTCCCCGGTTATAAGTTTCTATTTCCTAAATAGGAAAAAGTTCCCTTTCGGATGTCCCTATTTCGGATACTTACCAGTTTATACTTTTTTTTCAGAATGGGTGAGTATGCTGATTGGTATACTCACCCATTCTCAGCAGATATCCCTCCGCCGCTGCTATCGCCGGACCGAGGGGGGGGAGGGTTAGGGTCAGGCTGGGACTATTTTTACTAACTTTTCGGAGCACCGAAAGTTTGGTGCTCCGTAGATCGAATGCAATGCCTCCTTGAGGCATATGCAATCGAATTCCCAGCCACTTGGAAACTGGCTGGGAGGAAATGGCCCTATCGCAATAGGGCTGTTCTAAGTGGAGACCCACAACCCCAGTATTTATTCCAGGAACGCTACGGTACAATTCTACCCCTTTCCAACCAAAATCCCAGGTCCTACACAGGATAATGAACACGGTTTCTACCCATGTTGAATCCGTTCACACAGCACCTTTGTCCCAGGTAAATTCCTGGTCATTGCCTTTCACACTGTACCCATGTCTGCAGAGGCAGAGAGCAATTCCCATCCCCCAGTTTGGATACTTTTAATGGAAGCTGGGTTGAATAATCCGGGAACACCCTTTCACACTGCAGCGTATCTGGGTATAACCCGAGAATAACCCTGGTAGCCAGCAGGGTCATGGACCCAGGGCTTCCAATCTGGTTGACTTATTGGGCCTGATCCAGAGCTATGAAATTGCCCGATTTCGAGCGAGCGTACGACCGTTTTTTTGCGTATTTTCGTACGAAAATTCGCACTGCGCATGCCCAGTATGACAGCTTCCTGTCGGCTGGACGACATGAGCGTATAGCGGTCGTATGGTGTGCGAATTTTTCGCTCGAGGGGCGTGCGTTCAGTACGACGGTCGCCTGGGCGCTCGTTTTACAACAGGGAGGCGGGGATAGCCATTTAAATTGTACAGTATGGGCGTGCTAAGGCCGTACGATTTGCGTATTTTGTGCGAAAATTCGTACGGCCGACGGTAGTACCTAGTGTAGGGTATAGCCGCCGTAAGCAGGTACTTTACAATGGGAGTGTCAGGGGCGTATATGTTTTTACGCACGGGCGAAAATTCGCATTCGCCCGTCGGACAGCAATTTCGTAGCTCTGGATCAGGCCCATTCACACCAACACAAGACCTGGATTATTCTATAGGTCCATGCCTTGGTGTAAAAGGGGGGGATATTATTTGATTACATGTTATACTGTACATATATCAGGCTCAATCTCCCAATATAAGTGCAGAACCAATCAGCTGCAAGAGCCTCCTGTCAATCTCAGCAGCCCCTCCCTCTTCAGCATGCATTATTATCGGTCCCAGCAGGAGAGGTTAGTGGCACCACTATCGGGACCTTTCCCTATGGGAAAATCAATTGGCCACCGCCTGCTGTGAACAATAATTGCCATGCATAAGGTGACCTATCAAATACCTTAAATGTCATTTAGATATCTGGAAAAGGGGTATTTATGAGGGATATAAAGTTTTGTTCTGATAAGAGAATGCACAAAATAACTTGAACAGTCTATTTTCATCATGAAGATAGTGAAAGTAATATCTTCCCCTTAATACCATAAGCAGGTGGATCTGCAATGTCGTAGTTATTGTACAGTATGATAAATATTAATAAGACCTGTTCAGATAAGTATCTTTGGATCTGAAATGTCCTCTGTTCCTTATTGCTGACATCTCACTCTCTATCTCTACATTCCATCTGCTAAAGAGAGATTTCACAATCTACCCAGGAGTTTTACTTGAAAGCTCTCTAAAGTCAATGTAGATACAAATCAAAGATAAGAGATCGTGTTTCTAAAGCATAGACTCCATAACCAGCCTAGGACAGCTCCATAACTCCTTCTAGGTTGATGAATAGCTATTTTAATCACCAACTCCTGTTCAAGTCTGCAATAGTTATGTAACATGTCATATTTTGTGTCATAACAATGTTTACTTGAAATATATCTGTTTCATGCAGGGATATGACAAATATACCTATGGGATATTGAAGTATTTTAATGGATCAGGCCCCTCTGGATAAGGAGTTCCTGCTCTCTGCACTACATGCCTGTTAGTATTTGGAGGATTTTGAAAAGGCAGTTGCAAGCTACACGTCCATCACCCACCTCCTAAAGCACAAATAAGCACAGCGCACAGCTGCATTTGTATATAGTTTGTATATAGCCCCTAGGAATTCAAAATCTAGGGGTCCCCCTTGAAAGCACCTTAGTGAGATAACATTGAACTAAGTAAGTAGTGTGCACGCCAGATACTAGATGGAAATGATCATCACATCTGTACATTACACTTGCACCAAAATTTTTCACAAACGACAGCTTGCAGAAGAGGAGCTTTTAAGAGACACCCTGTAATGTAACTTTGATGTTATGGGTTATGCACTTTACATTGTTACAGGTTATTTTCTCCATAAAGTCTTAATGTACAGTTTTTATTTCCTTGAGTTGATTATTTTTCTATCTTTTGGAGACAATTTAAGAAAATTTGATTGTCATTTTCTTTCAAGATCAAATCAATATTATTTTGAATATATAAAAAGATAGGTGGGAAAGGCAGCGCTAAGACTACATACCAATATACATAGTACAATGAATAAATATTAATTTCCACTTATATTGAAACCAGTCTGAGGATGTGGGAAAACAAATTGATTACAACTGTGCTGAGGATGGTATAAGGGTTGATGAGAGCAGAGTCTGTTTAAGGTATTAGTCTTTGTTCAGATGCCCAAATAGTGAAGTAAAAAGTCTTATAGTGTGATCCTCCTCAGGATATTGATCCGTTATTGTGGGGCACATAAAAAATGAAGGGCAAATAGACTGGTGCCTACTCTGCCTGTTTGGTAATCTGAGGGCATCATAACAATATCCTGTATGATCCAACAATCCGATAATTCATTGATCAAGTGATCAGAAAGCTCAAGTATTTTGTCGCCACTAGGGGTTATTGTACATGAACATGCACTGTATATTAACTGCAAAATCTATTTTCATTGATAAGTTGATAATGATATGAAATATTTAGTGATAATTCCATCCAGCATGAGAGACTTTATTGAGCAGTTGGGATATATTGAAGACATATATCATCATTCCCGAGGATGGTGGCTGGGATCCAGACTACAGCAAAATGGTTGTTTTCTAGTTGTAAAGATCAGAAAATGACCACCTTTTCCCTGCAATTCTAATCCAGTTCTGGGCCCTCTGGATCCAGACTTCTGTACTGGAAGTTTCCAATGGCAGGGCGGGATTTGGCGCTCTTGTACTTTAGTGGGAGGGGGGAAGTAAATTGCACAGTGAGAGCATACTAAGCACCCACCGCATTATCCAAATTTTGAGGTGTCCTCATTTTAAGGACCAGACCAGAGGCACTGCTGTGCTTTTAGCTCTGAACTACAAAAATCTGGATCCCCATTGCATCCTATCTCTCATGCGCTACAAGCGGAGGCCACTCCCCTCACTCAAATGGAGTTACAAGCGTAGGTCCCTACCTTAAATTTTCTACACCATACGTACAATGTGGGTGGTGCAGAAATCTGGATACAGCCTAAGTCTGGATACAGTTCATTTAAATGCCCCCCCCGCCCACTTTCATGGTAATTTTCAAGTATGTATTTCAACCCCGCCCATCCCCAAGTGCGATTCACATGTCAGTGCCTAAAGCAGATACGTGCGTTTATTCTACGTAACTTAAGTAAAAAAAGCAAATACGCATGCGCACGTGCCTAAAAATGCGCAAGTTCACCTGAAAACGGATCTCTGAATACAGTCCTGAGTTCTTAATCTAAGAGATTCATTGAGTAACATCTGGAACACGCATGCGCTGTGCCAAAAAAAACACCCGTCTACCGCAAGCAGCTTGAGGAAGTTGAGTTCCGAATAGAGGTGTGAATCCGGCCCAATGATATGTTTCTATGCAATGTATAAAAATTAAAATCACATGTAAATGATTCCAATTGTTTTTATTCGTAGGTCTGGATCATTGGGCCTGATCCAGACCTACGCTGGTGTGCGTAGCGTATTATCGCCGAACGTACCACCGATGCACGGCAATAGGCACTCCCCTTGCTCATACCTAGTTTAGCTTCCATACGCTCGGCAAACCCTACCCTAACTTTTGTGCTCGTTCCCGCGGCCATCCGTACGTTCATTGCGTATAAACGACGCTTAGCACGCCCATACTGTACAATTTAAATGGCTCCCCCGCCTACATTCCTTAACTCCAGCGTCCGTACTAACTTCGTACTATAAACACGCCCCGTCGTATGCAAAAACGCAAACTATATGGACGCCAGAATCGCCGCTACGATAAGGTCTTTGGTACGACCGGAAGTTGTCACTATGCACATGCGCAGTGCGTTTTTTTCTGCCGTTTTACGATCAGCGTAGGTCTGGATCAGGCCCATTAACATTGAATGCATAATATAACACAATGCACATTTCAGACTGACATTCAATAGGAAAATAGTTGTTGGTGGGAATAACAATAATCAGTAGTCAGAAAAACTGACTACAACACTGTGCACAATACCACCTCTCCGCAATATACTCAAGTGTATAATGAATAGATGGCAATATATCCACTTTGACAGTACAAATAAAGGACACTGCAATCTGTAGATGGCCACTAGTTGGCGCCTTTTGTTAACATAAAGATTGTAAGAGTGAAAGAAACCGTATCTTGTTAATGTTTTCTAAATATGACATTCACATGTTCTCAGCTACAAAAGAGATGCCCACAACATAATGGCCAGCCTGTGCCCAAGGAACCAGGAAACATGTTTGATGAAAAAAGGCAAATAAATGATAAAAAGGGCTCTATATTTGTAGGTAAAGATGATGCATGGGGGAGGGGAGCAGCAGGCAGACAAAGGAAACACAGGATAATTGGAAGGCCTGTGACTCTTATCAGTCGAGCACATGAGCATTATCAGTTGCAAACAGCAATAGGTAGACTGGAGGATGCACTGGTATTATCAGAGGTACAGAGTGATGTTTCCAAGATGCTGCAATATGCTAATTATAACAAAGTCAAACAGGTTTGTATTCCACAAAGTGGGGGTCATTTAGAGTTAAACACTACTCTATTTTTTTGAGTGCACAATATGTTTTTGCATACCATACATTACGCTTGTATATGAATGCATATCCCAGCATCCGCTTATATTGTATATAACTAACCTGCATCTTCCTCCTTGTGCCTGGAGTGGAACAGGAAGTGACGGAACGTCTGACAATGTGCCATGTACAGTAAAAGTGTTAAGACTCACCTTTTTTAGAAAAATTCGGGGTCTAAAAACCGGGTGCGTCTTATACAGGGGATGCCCGCGCAGCACACTTACCGTTGCTCTCCCTCCGGCTCTCTCCCTCGCGTCGCACTCTGCAAATGGCGCTAGCATGACCTAAGGTCACATCAGTGTCATTCTGCGGAGTAAGCCGTGGGGGAGAGAGATGGAGGGAGAGCAAAGGTAAGTGTGTTGTGATGTGATTGGAATGGATGGATGGATGTGAAGGCTGAACATGGAGGGGGAACAAAGGCAGGGTGGACACATAAATAGGGGCAGTAAGACTGGCTGGACACAAATAGAGGAGGCAATAAGACTGGCTAGACACTAAAAGAAGGGGCAGTAAGACTGACTGGACACTAAAGGAGGGGGCAATAAGACTGGCTGGACACTAAAAAAGGGGGCAATAAGACTGGCTGGATACAAATAGAGGGGCAAAGAGACCGGCTGGGGGTAAGACTGGCACAAATAGAGGAGGCAATAAGACTGGCTAGACACTAAAAGAAGGGGCAGTAAGACTGACTGGACACTAAAGGAGGGGGCGGGGCAACTGGCTGGACACTAAAAGAAGGGGCAGTAAGACTGACTGGACACTAAAGGAGGGGGCAATAAGACTGGCTGGACACTAAAAGAAGGGGCAGTAAGACTGACTGGACACTAAAGGAGGGGGCAATAAGACTGGCTGGACACTAAAAGAAGGGGCAGTAAGACTGACTGGACACTAAAGGAGGGGGCAATAAGACTGGCTGGACACTAAAAGAAGGGGCAGTAAGACTGACTGGACACTAAAGGAGGGGGCAATAAGACTGGCTGGACACTAAAAGAAGGGGCAGTAAGACTGACTGGACACTAAAGGAGGGGGCAATAAGACTGGCTGGACACTAAAAGAAGGGGCAGTAAGACTGACTGGACACTAAAGGAGGGGGCAATAAGACTGGCTGGACACTAAAAGAAGGGGCAGTAAGACTGACTGGACACTAAAGGAGGGGGCAATAAGACTGGCTGGACACTAAAAGAAGGGGCAGTAAGACTGACTGGACACTAAAGGAGGGGGCAATAAGACTGGCTGGACACTAAAAGAAGGGGCAGTAAGACTGACTGGACACTAAAGGAGGGGGCAATAAGACTGGCTGGACACTAAAAGAAGGGGCAGTAAGACTGACTGGACACTAAAGGAGGGGGCAATAAGACTGGCTGGACACTAAAAGAAGGGGCAGTAAGACTGACTGGACACTAAAGGAGGGGGCAATAAGACTGGCTGGACACTAAAAGAAGGGGCAGTAAGACTGACTGGACACTAAAGGAGGGGGCAATAAGACTGGCTGGACACTAAAAGAAGGGGCAGTAAGACTGACTGGACACTAAAGGAGGGGGCAATAAGACTGGCTGGACACTAAAAGAAGGGGCAGTAAGACTGACTGGACACTAAAGGAGGGGGCAATAAGACTGGCTGGACACTAAAAGAAGGGGCAGTAAGACTGACTGGACACTAAAGGAGGGGGCAATAAGACTGGCTGGACACTAAAAGAAGGGGCAGTAAGACTGACTGGACACTAAAGGAGGGGGCAATAAGACTGGCTGGACACTAAAAGAAGGGGCAGTAAGACTGACTGGACACTAAAGGAGGGGGCAATAAGACTGGCTGGACACTAAAAGAAGGGGCAGTAAGACTGACTGGACACTAAAGGAGGGGGCAATAAGACTGGCTGGACACTAAAAGAAGGGGCAGTAAGACTGACTGGACACTAAAGGAGGGGGCAATAAGACTGGCTGGACACTAAAAGAAGGGGCAGTAAGACTGACTGGACACTAAAGGAGGGGGCAATAAGACTGGCTGGACACTAAAAGAAGGGGCAGTAAGACTGACTGGACACTAAAGGAGGGGGCAATAAGACTGGCTGGACACTAAAAGAAGGGGCAGTAAGACTGACTGGACACTAAAGGAGGGGGCAATAAGACTGGCTGGACACTAAAAGAAGGGGCAGTAAGACTGACTGGACACTAAAGGAGGGGGCAATAAGACTGGCTGGACACTAAAAGAAGGGGCAGTAAGACTGACTGGACACTAAAGGAGGGGGCAATAAGACTGGCTGGACACTAAAAGAAGGGGCAGTAAGACTGACTGGACACTAAAGGAGGGGGCAATAAGACTGGCTGGACACTAAAAGAAGGGGCAGTAAGACTGACTGGACACTAAAGGAGGGGGCAATAAGACTGGCTGGACACTAAAAGAAGGGGCAGTAAGACTGACTGGACACTAAAGGAGGGGGCAATAAGACTGGCTGGACACTAAAAGAAGGGGCAGTAAGACTGACTGGACACTAAAGGAGGGGGCAATAAGACTGGCTGGACACTAAAAGAAGGGGCAGTAAGACTGACTGGACACTAAAGGAGGGGGCAATAAGACTGGCTGGACACTAAAAGAAGGGGCAGTAAGACTGACTGGACACTAAAGGAGGGGGCAATAAGACTGGCTGGACACTAAAAGAAGGGGCAGTAAGACTGACTGGACACTAAAGGAGGGGGCAATAAGACTGGCTGGACACTAAAAGAAGGGGCAGTAAGACTGACTGGACACTAAAGGAGGGGGCAATAAGACTGGCTGGACACTAAAAGAAGGGGCAGTAAGACTGACTGGACACTAAAGGAGGGGGCAATAAGACTGGCTGGACACTAAAAGAAGGGGCAGTAAGACTGACTGGACACTAAAGGAGGGGGCAATAAGACTGGCTGGACACTAAAAGAAGGGGCAGTAAGACTGACTGGACACTAAAGGAGGGGGCAATAAGACTGGCTGGACACTAAAAGAAGGGGCAGTAAGACTGACTGGACACTAAAGGAGGGGGCAATAAGACTGGCTGGACACTAAAAGAAGGGGCAGTAAGACTGACTGGACACTAAAGGAGGGGGCAATAAGACTGGCTGGACACTAAAAGAAGGGGCAGTAAGACTGACTGGACACTAAAGGAGGGGGCAATAAGACTGGCTGGACACTAAAAGAAGGGGCAGTAAGCATTTAGATTATAAAATGTCACATCTTGTGCTAATACACATGGGCTTGCTGTACCTACAAGTACTATATGCGATATAGTATATATATTGTACATCACAAAGATTTAGGAAGCCTCAGAAGTTTTTGGGGTCTTCATTGTACTTTGTTAATTTAGGACTGGATCCATTAGGTTTGGATCTGGTCCTTGATGTATTGGAAATCTGGATGACATTGGCCCTGTGGTGTGAACGGCGCTTATACGACTATTTGTCTATGCCCCCAGTTAGGCTTTCACAGCTATGTAAAGTAATTGGCCTAAATATTATAGAGTGATGTGCAGGGGCGGATTGGCCATAGGACTTACAGGGAATTTTCCCAGTAGGCCGGTGGCCTCTGGAGGCCACTCAGCAGCTCCTATTTTATTTGAAGAAGACTTGGATGTTGACTGTTATGAGTGGTGGTAGCTAAAATGATGTCTGTGTAGAACAGAGAACATTAGGATGCTGTATGTATTGGGTGGTGGTCACTAGGATGCTGTAGGTGTCGGGTGGTGGTCACTTGGGTGGCAGTGACTACCTGCATTGCATAGATGTTACTATAAATCTCTTTATTGGATTGGGAAAAATTAGTCAGTAGATGAAGTCTTTGCTTGTATCGATATGATACATTTAATTGGCAATACATAACCCTGTCCCCATATCAAGTATTTTGCACTACTTTTATTATCTATTTCTGTATTCTGTACTAATCCATTTTAAATATTTTTTTGACTCCACCAATAGTGATCTTGACCACATGTGGCCTCTTACAGATATTTTTTCAAGGGCCACTTTAAGTTCCCAATGAGTGTGTGGCATGCACCAATTTGTAGATGGGTCCATAAGTGGATTGTTTGGGCAGCAGAAATAGCCCTGATCATGGTCAGTGTGTAGTCACAATGTAGTGTAGTCCCAAGCAATGCAATGTTGGTTACCAGGGATACTGCATGGTGTACGGGCAGCTTCATCATAAGCACATGTGGCTGAATCTTAAAAACATGAGGCCGGATCTAGATTTTGGCCGACACCTGACTTTGGCAAGCTGCTTGCGGAAGTCTGTGTTTTTTTCGTCACTGTGCATGTGAACATGCGTGTGCCAGATGTTACACAGTGGACCTCCTACCGTACAGATCTCAGATCTATACATTAGTAGATCCTTCTGACAGGGCGTTCCGTTACATTCACATGCCTAATCCCCGCAAGGGAGGATCGTTAGGCATGCAGATGAGGGCAAGTGGACGGCAGTAGGCCCTTCCGCATGGATATACGTTTGAACGGATGCAGATTCTATGGATTATGGATGTGTAAGATATCCAAAGACCGCGCATGAAAGGGGAATGGCGGAGGAGTTCACATCCCTCTCACGTGCGGACTTTCAGACCTCTGGATCAGGTCCATGATTCTCAGATTTGGGTAAATAGCATCAGGGCTTCATCTCCATTGGTAAAGGAGCAAGAAGGTTGAATGGGTGGACAGGTAGATATATCTCCTAATTATCCACCTTTGCAGGTAGAGATAATTAAACATAATGGAATCAAAAAATATGTCAGATATGACACTAATAGTATGAATAAAATAGTTCAGCTCCAAAAATTTAATAGAAAATTGCTTACTTCTTGGAACGGCGGAGCATAAATAATAACATTTTATTATTCGTTGTTGAATAATCCTTGAATGATCCAATCACTGCTGTCCCCAGGCTTGATTACAGGACAGTGTGTATCCTCTATTGCAATGTCCCCAGCAACTGGAGTGTACTGTTGATTGCAGGGGACATACCACAGCTTTACATATGTGGACAGCCATTGTCAAGTGTTTGCTTCATTAGTGGACACTTGTGTTTGCATGGATTCAGACAGAACTTAGGTCTTTAATGCAATTCTAACATACACCAAGAGCCTTGTAGTTTGATTATTACACATCCTACATGGGAGTGTCACTGAACAAGACATTGAAGTGACTTTTCCTCTCTCCAGAGTATCCACATTAGTGTTTAAGGATTTGTAAATGTTAATCAGAGGAATAATAAGGACCTTACCTAAAAGTGTGGTGTTGCTCAATACTAAATGGCAACATTCTGTAAGTATGATTTATTCATTGCTTTCACATGAAAAAAAAACAAGTTGTTTCAGAGATTTGTGTGTATGACAACCATTTATTTTATGTTTTGACTAACACTGATCTGTTTTGACACTCAGTTCTTTAGATCATTGCTATAACCCTGCTTTCAACAGACTCTCTCAGGTATGAAATCTGTATTATTGAGATCAGCCTGCCACCCAAGCACTGCAGGGAAATATCTGCAGCGCAGAGAGAAATCGTTAGCATTTTATAGTAAAACTCAGTATTGAATGAATGGATTGAGAGTAAAATGTGATCCTATCACTCTGCAGTCTCCATATTGCACAATTCTGGACACGTTACAGTACAAAGGCCTAGATTTACTAAACTGTGGAAATGCTGCCCCTTCTCAAGTATGCAATAGGAAAGTGAGAGCTAGAATCTGATTGGTTGCTACAGGCAACATCTCCACTTTTCCATTTCCACAGTTTAGTAAATCTAGCCCCATGTGTTTTATGGTGAATCATTTAAAGTGTGCAGTTTTATAAGACAGAAAATGCCATCTGCATGTGTCATCCAAAATATTTCTGGAATCATTTGTAGAATGGATTATGAAGAACACCGGCTCTGACCATATCTATGCATTTTTGGCCCCATCTATCCCTTAATGGGACAGCGTAAACCAATGACATTTGATCAATCACACCCCTCTTGGGATATGTAGCTTTTCTTACATCTGAAGGGTGCCATTGATGCTACTGAGCCAACTTTTTATAAATAATCATCTTTCTTTTCTGTGTTTGAAAGAAAGTTGTCTACAGTACCTTGTGACGTGTGAAGGGTATGGGTTTTATTTCTGGAATAAAATGAATCCACATGGTACCACCATCTTCACCATTTTGCCTCTTATCAATACCCTGGGTTGTGCTACAAATATTTAACGTCCCAAATTACTGCATGAATTACCAGCTACCTGTAGAACAATGAATTATTCAATTCAAACAAAACTCTTCCACATATAAAATAATAATGACATTATTTGATTAAAATGCCATAGTAACATAATTCATGTTAAAAAAAAAGCACCAGTCCATCAAGATCAACCTATCTCTTGTGATCCCTATCTTATAATTGAAATTGATCAATATAAAACAACCGTCAATCTGTTTCAAACTTGGAAAAATCCCACCTTTCAAAATATGCCAGTCCTATTTCTCCCAGTATCCACTAATATCCTTCATTTAATTAAGTTGTATTCCTAGATGCTCTTTTTCTCTAAAAAAAATATCTAACCCTTTCTTAAACATATAAATTGAATCTGCCATCACAACTCTCCCTGCTTGTGAATTCCATATCTTGACGGCCCTTACTGTAAAGAACCCTTTCCATTGCTGCTTGTGAAACTTCCTCTCCTCTAACCTTAGTGGCTGACTGCGTCCTGTGTACAGTCCTTGGGGTAAAAAGTTCCTGGGAACGTTCCCTGTGTTGACCCTTAATTTAAGTAAACATACCTAAACTGGCTTGCTTTTTCTCATAACTCAGTGACTCCATACCCTTTATCAAATTCTAGCTCCAAAATTTTTAATAAGTTATAATTCTATTGAATTTAAACAATAACTATAAGAAAACTTACAACCATGTAATATATCAAGTCTACTTGTTAACAGTATTCCCTTATTATTTATTATTTATTTATTATCTCATTGTTCTGTAAACACCAAAAAGTTAAGTTTTATAAAAAAGTTTACCTGTTTTCCCAGCACCTTCTTTTTGTGGAAGCTTTTCAGCTATAGATCCTAAAAAATAAAAATAAACAAGAAGGGTATAAGTCTGTGTTTAATGTATTCTTCTCAACAATAATCATTTGCATGTTTTCAGATATTTTAATAGGTGCAATAGTAACGTTTATCTGACTTATAGTTTTATAACAACTTAAAACAATTTACTTCTAAGTTTTCTCTATCGCCTCCTTCATAAATTGTGAAACCAAATTTTTGATCTATGAACTGTAATGTTCTTGTGCACTCCAGTTATTGGGGCTCACAACGAGGAAGCTAAAAGGGAGATTTAGAGAACATTAAAGAAATATCATTAAACAAGTTCAGACACATAGGGCCTCATTTATTAAAAACGATTTTGACCTGCATCGCGGGTCATCGCAGCGATATTGCCGCAATTTTTTTTTTTGAAATGCCAAATTCATTAAAACGCGATTTGATCACGATTTTTTCAATCTCAGGCGATGGTGTGCGATTTTTAAAGGGCTAAATCGCAGTGATTTTAATTAGAAAACCACTGCGATTAGCCCTTTAACTAATCGCGGCAAATCACGTGAGATAGAAAAAAAAGTGCTGCATGGCTGAAAGCCTTAGCCATGCTGTACTGATGGAACTACAAGGATCAGCAAAGCTGATCTTTGTAATTCTATCAGCACAACATGGTTAGACTTCTAACCATGCAGCGCTGCGTGTAGTGTGTAGATAGAAAAAGCTGCATGGCTGAAAGCCTTAGCCATGCTGTACTGATGGAACTACAAGGATCAGCAAAGCTGATCTTTGTAATTCTATCAGCACAACATGGTTAGACTTCTAACCATGCAATGCAG
>WWET01003398.1:157964-177255 GCA_011038615.1 Limnodynastes dumerilii
ATATATATATATAAACAAGATTTTCTTATTCATGTATTATTTGTTCACTATTGCTATGCTATGTCATCCTCAATATTAATATTAATATATCTGAAATATCTTGGAAACTATGTTGACCATCTACCTGTATATTTACTCTGGGAATAGAACCTATGGTACTTTATTTGAAACCTATTGCTTTAACCAGGAGTGAGCTTACCTCTACTTGCTAGCTGGATGGGTGGATTTTTTGAATATCAAAGGGTTAATTTGCTATAAACAATAAACAGCAACCTTTTCTATATAATATATATGTGGTTGAAATGTTTTAATGAATAATGATGAATATACTAAGATACACCAATACAAATGATTAAATATGATGAAACAAAGGACTTTATACTAAAAGACTACATTCTTGATTGTTGAAACCTAAATCCGCTCCAATGGGCTGGATAGAGAAGCCGAATGGAAACAAGTTAATCAACTAATTATACATCAGATATGCTCTTTTTATGTATTTGGTAACCTGACTGAGATCTCTACTGCTTTGAAAAAGTCTGCCGGTCAGACGAAATGCGTAAGAGGTCTTACATGTGGAGCTGCCATTTGCACCACTATATGGAAGGCTATTAAGGAGGTGTCGATTCATAGCAACCAGAGACCTGTGGTATGGACACTGATAAGGCTGTTCATCTATTTTTGAACCTTGGAGAGTGGCCACCCGGTGTCATTCATTTATCTGGCTGATGACATTAACGGCATATAAGGAAGATGGAACGGTTTGATTTCATCTCCCGAAAATCGGGTAATATCCTGCCTGCATTGCCCTATACTTACAGCTATTACACAGATATTCTTGGACTGTCAACTTACCTTTATCTACTGTTGTCCAGATAAAATCACCCATTATCTCTGCTTCATATTGGCACTTAAAGCAGACATACATCAATTTTCTTGAAAGTACATGCACTGCATTCCTCCATACTTTTGCAATTATTCTTGGTGCTATTGAATTGCTAAATGTTTAGCTCCATTTATGTGTTTTTATGTTTTGAATACATTTTTTTGATATCAGGTTACCGTTTATATGTTATTTATCGGTATCAGCCATTGAATCTATTTTTTATAAATAACGTAGCGCTGTTTATACTACTTTTTGTTTTGTATTGTTTTCAGGTATTGGCCTTATGTACATTATGGATTCCACACCGTCACAATTTTCCATGGGGACAGTGCACAACTTTTAAAGCAAGGTCCTGGTGTCCTAAATCTTCTTAGGATCCCATAGCGATCTAGCATTGGAACGCCACTGAAACTGCAGTAAGATGACGGTGCAGTAAGAGCACCGATGTTTGTCAATGCTATCTTGATATTGATGCCTCAATAAATACATGAATTAAAAAATTATCAAACTTGACAGAATGGTCTTGCTGACATGCTGCCTTCCAAGGTTGAAAGTTCTCTAAGCATTGGATTGTGCAAGTGAGACATTGATCAAAGTATTGTGTTGTTGATGATGATTATATTATTATTATTATGTAACAAATATACACATTTTCAAATAATGCACAAGATAAGCCTCTTTTTACCTGTAGGTAACCTCAGCAGCACCTTATCGTAAACTCATTTTTGAGCTACACAGGGGAGACCCCAGTCCCATATTGGGTTCATGCTTGTAATACGCTGCCATGCTGAGTTTCACAAAACACCCAGACTAATATTTCCCTGCTAGACCCTTAGCAGCAATCACATTTTGTCCCCCTTGTGTCCCTGCTTCACAAAATATGGGTGATGAAAATTAAAGTCAATCATACTGAGGGTTTTTTCTGACAATATGTAAATGACTATTATTGACAATTTCATAATGTAGAAATAGGAGAGGAAAAGCAAAGGTGTAAACGAATAAATCTAAGATATTAGACTGCTTATTAAACTGATATGCTGTTGCTTCTTTGCAATATATTCTTTGTATTATGTATAAGATAACAAGTGGTGTGTGGTATTTAGACACAGAATGACAAATATACTGGTAACAAACAGACAGGCCCTGAACATCATATAATACAAAGATAGTTTACTGAGGGCTAATAACAGTAAATTAAACAGTAAATTAAATGGCACATTAAGGTTCGAAAGAAAGTTTTCGTATATATGGGGGTGAGATGATGGTGACAAACTTGCATAACTGGTCGGGAGAAAAGAGGGGTTGGGAGGGGTAAGGAAGTGCCATCAACTTCATCAGAGTCAATGTACGGAGAACAGCATCTTAAGTAATGAAAGGAGGTCCTTATGTGTGCTGTTGCTTTCTTCACTGAAATATAAAAAAAGGAGGAACATACAAAATGCTAAATAGACAGCATTAACCAAATCCAAATATCATAATGTGTACTGTTTTTATATAGTATAATTGTCAAAGATGAGAACTTTTCCATTTCCCCAATTGTTCAGGTGTTACTAACATAAAGGCACTAAACTCTATCTCTGCCCAAAGTTTTTTGGCTTGACTCTTATCTCTAGCAGACCAGAATACCAATCATGGACCGTATTCACACTTAGGTGTGAAATAAGTATGCATGGATTCGCAAATATACATGCCTAAGTGGCAAGGCAACACCCATGACACTCCACACGCACTTACGGATTTTAGCAGACTTCCGCCACCATAGGGCAACATTAACTCTACGTGCACATAATTGTGCTTAAGTTGCTTAGATACACGTGTACATTCTTAACTGCACCCATTTTAGTCCATTTAAATGCCTCCCCTCACCCACTTTCACTTAACTTCCTACATACGGAGGACTGGCACGCCCCTTTGGACATATCTCACTAAGCACGGATTTGGGGTCCGTGCCTAATGGATATCCGTGCCGAAATCCTATGTAGCTTGTAAAAAAAAAGTTACTACGCATGCGCAGTTTATGCAGTCCTTATAATATGCACAGAAAAAGCAGCACTTTCTTAAGTGTGAATACAGTCCCATGTTTAAATTTCATTAGTTAACATTCTGCTGAATCCTAATGTTAGCACATTAGAGGAATATTTAAATCTCTAGAATATTGTTCACCCTTATGCCACTGCAATTAAACTGTAAAAAAGGAAGTAAAGGTAAAAAAGTATTTTACTTATTATTATATATTATTAAAAGTATTCTTTTTATCAAGACATCTATTACCAATTTAGCATTATTTAGACATATCATAGTATCTGACTGTCCTGGAATTTCAAGGAGACTTTTGAAATTTGGGCATTGCTTGCCTCTCTGAGCTTGGGACAAGTAATTTAATGCAAATCACTGCTTCAAGCCCCAAGGGTTACAAAGGACCTATTCAGAGCTGAATTGTGAAAGTAGCCTATGTAAGTCAGTGAGATATCTTAATTCTAGACCCTTTGGACCTGATTCAGAGATTGAAAATAAGAACTTAAAGTTACACCTGGGATAAACCATGTTGATTTCAGGGGAGTCAAATTTCAATTGTTGCAACAGTATTATAGTTAAAAGGTGATGTTTCCCAGCTCAAGTCTAATTAGCAGTTTAAAAGTGAAGCTGATCAGGTATCTGTGTGCAATAAGTAAAAGCAAAGCATTCTCCCTGCATGCATAGAATAAAATTAACTTGACTCCCCCTGAAATCAACATGGTTTTGCCCAGGTGTAACTTTAAGTTCTTATTTTTAGCCCCTGAATCAGGCTCTTTGTTCCAAAGAAATATTTTGTTTACGTTTTACAAAAATATATAAAAAACAAAGGTGTTAACCTGTAATAATTGAAATTACATTTAATAAAACACAATAACCAAGCCTAACAGTTTATATCTGATTAATTAGATCTGAATATCAAGGGATGTATTAAAATATGTTTTATTTAATTTGCACATAAGCAGAATTATTGCAAATTACATCATGATACCTCAAGGCTGCATTTACTTTAGCACAAAGTGTAATTTTATTTTAATACAATTAATTTTTTATTTTATTTTGCAGCAAACATCAATTTCAATATTCATATTTATATTCATTGTTTTTTATCAGCTGTGCAGCACTAATGATACAATATTTGCATATACAATATATGTAAGTTTAACGATTTCACTAATATTTTTAAGGTGTGTTAAGAGTACATATAATAAAGGTTTCTTCAATTTTTACTAAAATGGAAATCCTGGTTTTCTTTGAGGCTCATAATGCTAACCGTTAACTAATTAGCACCATATTCTTTGTATTATTGCTGTGCTATACCGCCTTATCAGTAAGGGGGTAAAGCACAATCCCCTTAATACAGCTGAATGGATTATTCTATTTACAGACATAATAAATATAATGGCAAGTGCTAGTGGAATAATTAAAATCAATAAAAATCTAAAGGCAAATGAGTAAAATATGTAACAATTTATTTGCTAAAAAATACAGTGTTATCCATTCACACAACAGCATATCGGCATAAAAAAGTATAATCACATTTCCATCCATGCAACAACAGGATTAAGGAATATTAATGAAATGCTCATTAAGTTTGATAGTTCAAATAGCGTACTGTAAATTAATATTATAAGTTGGTGATAAAAAGTATCATTATGTCCTAAAGGGGAAAGACCTCCATTGAAGGCCTAATGGTGTTAAATCTTCACCTAGTCGTATATAGTTTAGAATGGCACTATGCGCTCTTGAGATTTAGGGGCTGATTCAGAGATTCACTTACACCTTTTCTTAGGTGCAAGTGTACGGCTCGGCTAAACTATTTTTCAAAGTAAGGGGTGTTAATTAATAAAAAAATTTTAGAATGCATGGAAAAATACATTGGAGTAGATCCAGAACTCTGCTTGCAATATGTTTACTCGCGTAGCGTATTTACGCGTGCGTACACTCCCCTTGGCACACCCCTTGAATGTACGTATTTTGTCCGAGATCCGCTTTCCAAACCCTGCCTTAACTTTTGCCCACGTAACCGATGTCATCCGCTCACGTACGTATGTGCAACACGTATTTACGTAGCTAAGCATGCCCATACTGTACACTTTAAATACAAACATCGCCTACATAGCGTATTTCAGATGAATTTTTGGATCTGGCCCATTATTTTTACACATAGAACTAAAATACTGCATAGCTTTATGTTTATTCTATAAAAAAGAGTTGAGCTAAGAAACTTTAACTCCTAATTTTAATTTTGGTTTTACAATTTAAATCTGCCTCGCCTTGCAATTCAACATGTTATTGCTCAGGTCTACACTTGCACCTAAAAAAAAGGTGGAAGTGTAACTCTAAATCAGTCCCTAAGTGTCCAAGAGGAACATGGTTGGAGGGATACTCACTACTGGTAGAAGGTTCTTAGTAATGTAGGGCTGGATCTAGACCTAGTTAAGTGCTTGAAATTAGTTACTTCTGGACTAAACCATGTTGATTGCAGGGGAGTCATATTTCATCTATTGCAAACAGTATTAGAGTTGAGAGGTGATGTTTCCTATCCCAAGTCTAAATAATAGTGTGATAGTAAAGCGGTCAGTATCTGTGTGCAGTAAGCAATTTAAAGCTCTATGCCTGCATGCAAAGAATACAACTAACTTGACTCCCCCTGAAATCAATATGATTTAGCCCAGGAGTAACTAAGTTCAAGCACTTAACTAAGTCTGGATCCAGCCCGTAGAGAGCATTTGTCTAAACAATAGGGATAAGAAGCACTGTTGTAACTAGTTATTAACAGCCTAGGAAACAGTTCCAGCGGCACCACCACCACCAACTGCCTCAATATGATTGGCAGTGCTCTCAGCCTGCAAGCGCTAAATCCCAGTTGTAAATTACTTCGGCTGATAGACTGGTATCCATTCCGAGTTCCACAGACACAAAGTAAAAATAAGCAAAAATTAAGCAGTCACCTTTTAGCACAATCGAGTGCTCAATTGTAGAAGCATCTTAACGCGTTTCATTGCATAGCCCTGCCCTTAAGAAGATTAATGAAAAAGGAAGTTCACAGTTGTCTCTTTATCCTCATTGTAACAGATTAATTAGTAGGCACCTGAATATCTTACGGACCAAAGCCCTACTGGGTCAAAAAGGTGCCTATTAGTACATTTACCAGAGCTTACATGAGATAACATATTTGAAATTAAGATTTAAAATAAAAATATTTTGCTTACAAAATTGAGTTTAATATAAAGCAGACCACTATATCAATTATACAAAATATTTTTAACAACCATATAACACATGATTAATATGGGAAAAGGTATATATAACCAACAGAGTTTTTGTACTAATAGAAGTGCAATTAGTTTAGTCATCATTTCTAAATAAGAACCTTTATCAATAAGCTGGATGAATACATATAAATCTAGACAAATTTATCTCCTTTCAAAACAATGTGCTGAAGACATAGAGCTCACAGGCTACATTTGTTTAATGGAGATAAACCTATCATTAATTATTAATCAGGGGCCGTAATCAGAGAATTTAAAAGTACGCAATTATACGCACAGCCGGTGCAGGACAAACATAGAAACATAGAAAGTGACAGGAGATAAGAGCCACGTGGCCCATCCAGTCTGCCCATTTGTTTATTCAAAACTATACTGATCCTAGACCCTATTTACCCACAATTTAGTTTACAATTTAGGATATCCTCATATTTATCCCAAGCATGTTTAAACTGTTCTACTGTATTGGCCTCAACCACCTCAGATGGGAGGCTATTTCACTTATATCAAAATAGAAACACCGCGCTTAAATCTATCACCCCCTACCATACAGAAATATAAGCAAGTGATATATGACATAAAGTAATAAAGATGTATAAAATTTAATAATGAATAATGGTTGGAAATGGATAATCATGTAAAAACAAAACAATGATTAACATTAGTTTAACACCGGTCTACCACCATACCGAGCATGTAATTGGATCCAACACTACAAATAAAGCCAAAGAACCATGCACATGAAATACACAATGGATACAAAGTTCCACTAATACTGAAATAGTAAAATATGTCCAGCTACATAAGTCCGTAATAGAACAATGCACAGAGGCTTTCAAAAAGATGGTGAATGGTTGTTAGCAAATGATCCAAGGTGATACTGTGTAACAAATTGTAGCAGCCTGTAAAATTTCAAAAGCAATGTAGCCAATGCAGGAAAACATAAACAGCCTGTCGATCAGCTGGGCTGAATTCTCTTTAACATGGACAACGGTATCTAGCAAGCAAGTTGATGAAATAATTATGCTGTAAATCTAACCTCCAACATACGGACAATTCAGCTTGTTAATTAGCTAGGAGGTAAGTGTAGGCAGCGAAATTTATCAGCTCGTAGCTGTAACAGTTGCAATTTGCTACAGCCGGCCCGCAGGGAAATCTCATAGGGGTAGGAGACCCGAACGGTCGGTGCTTTGAAGCAACCTGCCGGGTACTGAAATAACTTCAATGTCAACAGTAGGAATAAAATATCAGATGGTTAAGAAGGTATACTTGCTGGTGAGTTGGAATTCAGATAACGTTCAGTATCGAGTCCATGCGATCGTAACAGTAATCGACAGCGGGCGTCCCCGCTGTGTAGACGGATCAGCTGATAGGGCTGCTGGTGATGGAAGTATGGCTACTGCTGATGGTGATGGTATTAGCAGGGAGCTGCTGTACAAAAACTGGTTGGAAGAGTCGGTGTAGACAAGTGGGGGGAGGAGCTTCTGCGATGCGTTTCGTCGCTGGATTAGCGACTTTTTCAAGCAATTTCAAGCTATTTCACTTATCTATCACCATTTCAGTGAAGTCATTTTTCCGCACATTTCCTCTGAATCTACCACCCTCCAGTTTATAATCATGCCCTTGTATTCTATTACACCTCTTCCTTTGAAAAATGCTACCCTCCTCTAGCCGGTCACAACCCTTTGAAAGCTGCTATCATGTCCCCCCTCTCCCTTCTCTGCTCCAAGCTATACATGTTTAGTTCCACTAGCCTTTCTTGGTATGATTTGTTACACAGGTCATGGACCATTTTAGTTGCTCTTCTTTGCACAGTCTCTAATGTATTTGTGTCTTTCTAGAGATATGGCCTCCAGACCTGCACACAGTATTCTAGGTGAGGTCGTACCAATGATCTATAAAGGGGCATCACTACTTCCCTCTTTTTGCTACTAATTCCTCTCCCTATGCAATCAAGCATCTGACTTGCCTTTCTCATTGCTTTGTTACATTGCTTGGCTACCTTTAAGTCACCGGAAATAATGACTCCTAGATCCCTTTCCTCTTCAGTAGATTCTAATGTAATGCCATTAAGGGTATATAGAGACTTTGGGTTTTTGTGCCCCAAGTGCATGATTTTGCATTTTTTGGCATTAAACTGCAGTTGCCAAAGAAACATCTGCGGACACTTCTCCAGCTTCAGTCCGGGTGTCATTTCTTGTCATCATGGTGCCCTGCATGAGGCCTTGAATTTATAACTAAAGCAAGAATCAACACAATAATACACCTGGCGGTTGTGGGGGCCACATGTTGCCACAGTCTTGTGGACTGCAAACAGTCTGATAAGTGAATACAGATAAAAAGAAATCACCAATTATCGTAGACTGGACGAATTATCGCTGTAGTGTGTGTTGCCGATATTTTCCCGAAACTCACGATAATCTTCTCAAAATGTCCGCCAGCAGATAATCGCATCTTATGGGATTCCTACATGATTATTGCTTATCGTTAGCAAAATCGTGCAGTGTGTGGCCATTACAGATAAGTTAACTAACTATTTTTATGTTCTTTCCACACCCTTGTAGGGTGTGTCTATCTTGATGTACAGAACGTCCTTCCTGTTTGTATCATGTGACCAGTACGTGCAAGTGGTGTTATATAATTACTGAATAAAAGACCATGTATTTCAACGACTTTCCTAACTAAACCTACAATTAGCCATCATTGTGTTTGCCCGAATCTTCGTATGATGTGCGTTACAGGATATACCCATATGGACCATTATGACCCATTAT
Source organism: Limnodynastes dumerilii (assembly GCA_011038615.1). Taxonomy (NCBI): domain Eukaryota; kingdom Metazoa; phylum Chordata; class Amphibia; order Anura; family Limnodynastidae; genus Limnodynastes; species Limnodynastes dumerilii. Next base: position 166,910 of record WWET01003398.1, read on the forward strand.
GACCCTTTCTACCAAGTGCAATGTAAGCAAAGTTCACTGTTCAATCTATCGCATAGTTTGTGGCCACAAAAGATTTTATGCACTCCGAGAAAAGCACAGAAAAATCGCCACTTTTTTAAATCGGACGGATTATTGCTTAGTCTATGGCACCGATAGCGTTACCTCTCACTAGCGGGAAAGTTGAGACAATTATCTAAAATCTCATGCTGTGACGATAGTTGCTCTAGTGTGTGCCCAGCTTAAGACACTAAAAGAAGGGGCAATAAGAATGGCTGGACACAAAAAGAGGGGGCAATAAGACTGGCTGGACACTAAAAGAAGGAGCAATAAGACTGGCTGGACACAAATAGAGGGCAATAAGACTAGCTGGACACAGAGGGGCAATAAGACTGACTGGACATAAAGAGGGGGCAATAAGGCTAAATGATTACAACTTGAGTAAAATAACTTTTTTTTTTCAAATTTCGGGTCCCAAAATTAAGGTGCGTCTTATACATGGGAGTGTCTTATACATGGGGAAATACGGTAATTACACAGTTTAGTTTATTACTTTATAGTTTATTATAGTCACCAAGCTCAATGTGCTTTTTCCTAAGGAATTCAAGGGTTAGATTTACTAAGCTGCTAATTTTGCAGCAATTTGAAAACAACGCACATCGTGGCAATTTCGCAGCGATTTTGCCTTTAATATTGCAAATATTTAGTAAGAGGCGATTTTATTTAGCAGTTTTAAAACATAGAAACATAGAAAGTGACGGCAGATAAGAGCCACATGGCACATCTAGTCTGCCCATTTGTTTATTGAAAACTATACTGACCCTAGACCCTATTTACCCTCAATTTGGGTTTCAATTTAGGATACCCTTATTCATATCCCAAAACAATGGCAATGTATAGCGATTTTTGAAGTCGCTGGGATTTTTCTTAAAATGACGGCAATTTATTATCAAAAATCACCAGAGACCATGCCCCTTATTTAAAACACTAAATTAAAATAATGACCGGTCCATCAGAGGCTATAAATAGGTGATCAAAAGTGGCTCATCTGTCATTTGCATCGGGACACAGAAGAAGATGGACTGGCCTCCAGGATCTCACATCAACATGGATGGTGAAGGTGTCCTGAAGCTCCCGATGTCCTTAAGCAAGTCATTGGAAGTAAGAATACTTCAGAAATGTGAGTTTTTGTTTTTTTTCTATAATACTATTAAATATGTTTCCTACACTATTTAGTAACAGGTTTTTATATAGCACTTTACAATGAATATCTAACATTCACATCAGTCCCTGTCCTAATGGACCTATATTCTAAGTTCCCTAACATAGACATTACACATGGGTGAAGAGGCATAGCAATCAATCCCTGGAGCACTGAACACAGTGCACCAAAAGGTAAGTATTTTATCCCCAACCCTCTCCCTAATCCTCAACACTTCCCTTCTAGTACCCTAACCCTAACCCTCCCTTCCCTGCAGCTTGATCCTAACCCTTCCTTCCCTGCAGACTAACCCTAAGTCTCCCTTCCCCGCAGTCTAACTCTAAGTCTCCCTTTCATGACGCTAACCATCCCCCACCTCTTCGGTGGTCCGGCGCCGGCGCTTCCGAAAAGGAATGGATGAGTATGCTGATCGCATACTCACCCATTCATTAAAAAAATCTAAAATGTCTGTCATTCTAAATAGAGAAAGCTAAAAAGCAACTTTCAACTGTCTCTACTTTGCAATGACAACCATCGGTGCATGAACATACACACCAAGGCTAATTTATTCAGCTGCCAATTAAACTACCAGCATGTTTTTCAAGTGTAAGAGAAAACCCACACAGACACAGGGAGAACATACAAACTCCACACAGATAAGGCCTAATCTGGGAATCAAACTCATAACCTCAGCGCTGTGAGACACAAGTGCTACTCACTAAGCCACCATGCTGCCTATATTTTTTACTATAACTATAACAATAAATATAACTATATTCAATATAACATTGTTTAGCCACATTGGTATTGGCATTTTCAACATTAGTAGTGGACACATTATTACGGCTTACATTGAAATATAGTTGTGGACACATTATGGTGTTATTTATTATTTATTGGGACGCATTATTCAGGGGTTAATTTTTAATTATTGTGACATTATTATGGGATTACTTTTTATTTATATTGACACATTAAGGGGATTTTGATTAGCACTTATCACATGCTTCATGCACTTCATACACTTGACATTCTGACATTTATGTTACTAAATATTAACACAATATTCTGGAAACAAAGTTGGTTCTGGATCAGAATGATGAATGCGTTCAAACCATTATTCTTGGGTATCAAACAGATAATCCTTATGTGAGTAAAAGAATTTATAATCTAGACATAAAGAAGAGTTTTATCTGTTGCTCTAAATCTTCACCTTGCTACATATTGTAGGTTTGGTTCTGGGAACTAACCAGTAAGTATTCCCAGTTCAGTTGAAAAATTCCTATTTACAAACAGGGTGTGAAACAATTTTCTGTAATGTAAGAAATGGAAGATAGTACAAAGTATGATTAGTTGAGTGCAGGGGGGGATTGGCCATAGGACTTACAGGGAATTTTCCTGATAGGCCGGTGGCCTCTAGAGGTCACTCAGCAGATACTATTTTATTTGAAGACTAGGATGTGAACTGTTATTGGTGGTGGTTGCTAAAATGTTGTCTGTATAAAACAGAGATCATTAGAATGTTGTATGTATTCAATGGTGGTCACTAGGATGCTGCTTGTTTCAGGCACTGGTAACTAGGATGCTGTATGTTTTGGGTGGTAGTCACTTGGGTGGCAGTGACTACCTGCATTGCATAGATGTTACTATAAATCTCTTTATTGGATTGGGAAAAATTAGTCAGTAGATGAAGTCTTTGCTTGTATCGATATGATACATTTAATTGGCAATACATAACCCTGTCCCCATATCAAGTATTTTGCACTACTTTTATTATCTATTTCTGTATTCTGTACTAATCCATTTTAAATATTTTTTTGACTCCACCAATAGTGATCTTGACCACATGTGGCCTCTTACAGATATTTTTTCAAGGGCCACTTTAAGTTCCCAATGAGTGTGTGGCATGCACCAATTTGTAGATGGGTCCATAAGTGGATTGTTTGGGCAGCAGAAATAGCCCTGATCATGGTCAGTGTGTAGTCACAATGTAGTGTAGTCCCAAGCAATGCAATGTTGGTTACCAGGGATACTGCATGGTGTACGGGCAGCTTCATCATAAGCACATGTGGCTGAATCTTAAAAACATGAGGCCGGATCTAGATTTTGGCCGACACCTGACTTTGGCAAGCTGCTTGCGGAAGTCTGTGTTTTTTTCGTCACTGTACATGTGAACATGCGTGTGCCAGATGTTACACAGTGGACCTCCTACCGTACAGATCTCAGATCTATACATTAGTAGATCCTTCTGACAGGGCGTTCCGTTACATTCACATGCCTAATCCCCGCAAGGGAGGATCGTTAGGCATGCAGATGAGGGCAAGTGGACGGCAGTAGGCCCTTCCGCATGGATATACGTTTGAACGGATGCAGATTCTATGGATTATGGATGTGTAAGATATCCAAAGACCGCGCATGAAAGGGGAATGGCGGAGGAGTTCACATCCCTCTCACGTGCGGACTTTCAGACCTCTGGATCAGGTCCATGATTCTCAGATTTGGGTAAATAGCATCAGGGCTTCATCTCCATTGGTAAAGGAGCAAGAAGGTTGAATGGGTGGACAGGTAGATATATCTCCTAATTATCCACCTTTGCAGGTAGAGATAATTAAACATAATGGAATCAAAAAATATGTCAGATATGACACTAATAGTATGAATAAAATAGTTCAGCTCCAAAAATTTAATAGAAAATTGCTTACTTCTTGGAACGGCGGAGCATAAATAATAACATTTTATTATTCGTTGTTGAATAATCCTTGAATGATCCAATCACTGCTGTCCCCAGGCTTGATTACAGGACAGTGTGTATCCTCTATTGCAATGTCCCCAGCAACTGGAGTGTACTGTTGATTGCAGGGGACATACCACAGCTTTACATATGTGGACAGCCATTGTCAAGTGTTTGCTTCATTAGTGGACACTTGTGTTTGCATGGATTCAGACAGAACTTAGGTCTTTAATGCAATTCTAACATACACCAAGAGCCTTGTAGTTTGATTATTACACATCCTACATGGGAGTGTCACTGAACAAGACATTGAAGTGACTTTTCCTCTCTCCAGAGTATCCACATTAGTGTTTAAGGATTTGTAAATGTTAATCAGAGGAATAATAAGGACCTTACCTAAAAGTGTGGTGTTGCTCAATACTAAATGGCAACATTCTGTAAGTATGATTTATTCATTGCTTTCACATGAAAAAAAAACAAGTTGTTTCAGAGATTTGTGTGTATGACAACCATTTATTTTATGTTTTGACTAACACTGATCTGTTTTGACACTCAGTTCTTTAGATCATTGCTATAACCCTGCTTTCAACAGACTCTCTCAGGTATGAAATCTGTATTATTGAGATCAGCCTGCCACCCAAGCACTGCAGGGAAATATCTGCAGCGCATAGAGAAATCGTTAGCATTTTATAGTAAAACTCAGTATTGAATGAATGGATTGAGAGTAAAATGTGATCCTATCACTCTGCAGTCTCCATATTGCACAATTCTGGACACGTTACAGTACAAAGGCCTAGATTTACTAAACTGTGGAAATGCTGCCCCTTCTCAAGTATGCAATAGGAAAGTGAGAGCTAGAATCTGATTGGTTGCTACAGGCAACATCTCCACTTTTCCATTTCCACAGTTTAGTAAATCTAGCCCCATGTGTTTTATGGTGAATCATTTAAAGTGTGCAGTTTTATAAGACAGAAAATGCCATCTGCATGTGTCATCCAAAATATTTCTGGCATCATTTGTAGAATGGATTGTGAAGAACACCGGCTCTGACCATATCTATGCATTTTTGGCCCCATCTATCTCTTAATGGGACAGCGTAAACCAATGGCATTTGATCAATCACACCCCTCTTGGGATATGTAGCTTTTCTTACATCTGGAGGGTGCCATTGATGCTACTGAGCCAACTTTTTATAAATAATCATCTTTCTTTTCTGTGTTTGAAAGAAAGTTGTCTACAGTACCTTGTGACGTGTGAAGGGTATGGGTTTTATTTCTGGAATAAAATGAATCCACATGGTACCACCATCTTCACCATTTTGCCTCTTATCAATACCCTGGGTTGTGCTACAAATATTTAACGTCCCAAATTACTGCATGAATTACCAGCTACCTGTAGAACAATGAATTCATAGAAAGAAATGCAGGCAATAACTCTTCTGAAAATCCTCACTCCAAAGAAAGCATTTCAAAAGACTTATTTTACAATTCAAACAAAACTCTTCCACATATAAAATAATAATGACATTGGGCCTGATCCAGAACAACGCTTCAGAGCGAATTTACGCGTGGCGGAGATGTAAAATTGTGTTTTTGTAAGCACTGCGCATGCGCACCATAGAAAATACGCTAATTAGCGTAACGTAAAATTGAACATATGGGCCATTCACGTATTGTTAGCGTAAATTCTTACGTGTGGGCATGCCAATTTTATGTGAGTCAACAATACGTTCGATTTACAAGAAGTAGGTGGAGGTGGTATTTAAAGTGTACAGTATGGGGTACGTATTGCACACATAGTTCTGGATCTACCCCATTATTTCATTAAAATGTAAGTAACATAGTTCATGAAGTAAAAAAAAGCACCTGTCCATCAAGATCAACCTATCTCTTGTGATCCCTATCTTATAATTGAAATTGATCCATATAAAACAACCGTCAATCTGTTTCAAACTTGGAAAAATCCCACCTTTCAAAAGATGCCAGTCCTATTTCTCCCAGTATCCACTAATATCCTTCATTTAATTAAGTTGTATTCCTAGATGCTCTTTTTCTCTAAAAAAAACATATAACCCTTTCTTATACATATAAATTGAATCTGCCATCACAACTCTCCCTGCTTGTGAATTCCATATCTTCACGGCCCTTACTGTAAAGAACCCTTTCCATTGCTGCTTGTGAAACTTCCTCTCCTCTAACCTTAGTGGCTGACTGCGTCCTGTGTACAGTCCTTGGGGTAAAAAGTTCCTGGGAACGTTCCCTGTGTTGACCCTTAATTTAAGTAAACATACCTAAACTGGCTTGCTTTTTCTCATAACTCAGTGACTCCATACCCTTTATCAAATTCTAGCTCCAAAATTTATTTTTTATGAAGCGGTGCCCAGAACTAAAATCTGTATTCAAGATGAGGCACGTAACTTAGCTGATTTATGTGTTCAAAACCCTACCTTAACTTTTCCTTGCGTATCTCTGTGTGTACGTTGTGCCTTGTTGTACATATTGCTAAGTCTATTGTCTACAAGCGCTTCCAAATCCTTCTCGATTAAACATGCACAATTAATAAACAGTTTTGTAAGCAAATACATTGAGCTAATGTGCACCTCAGTAAAATTGCTCATGTTGCCTTGCTAGGGAGCCACATTTATAATCTGCAAAGAGAATTAGAGTTGAAATGTGACAAGTACAGCTAAATTACAGTGCAGATTTACTCTTTTTATGTTGTTGTTCCTTACTCTGTATCATCCCCTACAAGTGGATTATACACAGGGTTGCCGACCCTCCTGGAATTTCTGGGAGACTCCTGAAATTCAGACAGTACTCCCATTACCCCGGGAGAGCAGGCAAATCTGCATGAGAGGCTCCCCTGCATCTCATTATAGTAATACCTAGTATTACTAGGGGCAGAAGGGACTTGATGACGTGATTTTCTTAATCAAGCCTTGCTCACCCTCTGGAACATGAACTATGAATTACAGTAGTGATACATTAATATGTATCAGTGGTTGCTCCAGTCTCCGGTACATAATCTAATAATTATTATGTATCAGTGGTTACTCCAGTCTCTGGTACCTAATCTAATAATTATTATGTATCAGTGGTTGCTCTAGTCTCTGGTACCTAATCTAATGATTTTATATGTATGAGTGGTTGCTCCAGTCTCTGGTACCTAATCTAATGATTTATATGTATGAGTGGTTGCTCCAGTCTCTGGTACCTAATCTAATGATTATTATGTAACAGTGGTTGCTCCAGTTCTCTGGTACCTAATCTAATGATTTTATATGTATGAGTGGTTGCTCCAGTCTCTGGTACCTAATCTTATGATTTATATGTATCAGTGGTTGCTCCATTCTCTGGTACCTAATCTAATGATTTATATGTATCAGTGGTTGCTCCAGACTCTGGTACCTAATCTAATGATTTTATATGTATGAGTGGTTGCTCCAGTCTCTGGTACCTAATCTTATGATTTATATGTATCAGTGGTTGCTCCATTCTCTGGTACCTAATCTAATGATTTATATGTATCAGTGGTTGCTCCATTCTCTGGTACCTAATCTAATGATTTATATGTATCAGTGGTTGCTCCATTCTCTGGTACCTAATCTAATGATTTATATGTATCAGTGGTTGCTCCATTCTCTGGTACCTAATCTAATGATTTATATGTATCAGTGGTTGCTCCAGACTCTGGTACCTAATCTAATGATTTTATATGTATGAGTGGTTGCTCCAGTCTCTGGTACCTAATCTAATGATTTATATGTATGAGTGGTTGCTCCAGTCTCTGGTACCTAATCTTATGATTTATATGTATCAGTGGTTGCTCCATTCTCTGGTACCTAATCTAATGATTTATATGTATCAGTGGTTGCTCCATTCTCTGGTACCTAATCTAATGATTTATATGTATCAGTGGTTGCTCCATTCTCTGGTACCTAATCTAATGATTTATATGTATCAGTGGTTGCTCCAGACTCTGGTACCTAATCTAATGATTTTATATGTATGAGTGGTTGCTCCAGTCTCTGGTACCTAATCTTATGATTTATATGTATCAGTGGTTGCTCCATTCTCTGGTACCTAATCTAATGATTTATATGTATCAGTGGTTGCTCCATTCTCTGGTACCTAATCTAATGATTTATATGTATCAGTGGTTGCTCCATTCTCTGGTACCTAATCTAATGATTTATATGTATCAGTGGTTGCTCCATTCTCTGGTACCTAATCTAATGATTTATATGTATCAGTGGTTGCTCCAGACTCTGGTACCTAATCTAATGATTTTATATGTATGAGTGGTTGCTCCAGTCTCTGGTACCTAATCTAATGATTTATATGTATGAGTGGTTGCTCCAGTCTCCCTCAACACCTCATGCACTACATTACCTTTTGAAGTGCACTCCAGGCCTCCAAGTGCTGCATATGAGTTATGCAAGGGCAGTGGCTGTGCAATGTATCCTTGCACAACTGGAACCTTCTTGTAAGCATTCCTCACCATAGTCCACCCAGTACGCTCCCTGGGAACTCTCTGAGGCAATGGTGGCATCAAAGATGCAGACATCCTGCATATCTCACCATGCATTCTAACTATCTCATCCTGCAAAAAAGACATCTTCTGACAGATTGGACAACACCTGAGTTTCCAAATGGTTTCACGCAAAACAAAAGCATCACAACCACTGCAATGCACAAGAGCAGACACCCTAGAATGTTTATTCAAATAAAAATCAGCAAACTTCGCTTAACCAATAAATCACACAACTACTTTAAATGGGCCCAAATCTAGTTGAAACTCCAGTTATGACTCCAATATGCTTGGAAAATCAATGCTTACAAAAGGATATGAAAAGTAACGTACCAGGTTATACCTTGGAAGGTTTAAACTAAACCCCCTTTATATAACACACAAGGAACTAATCAATTACCACAGCCCAAACAATTAGCACAGCTGGTTAATTAACTATAAAAAAACTGCATGCGCAGAAGCGTACCTAAAAATATGCATGGAACTGGCCGTGAAAATGATTCTCTGAATACAGTCCAAGGTCTCATAACTCTTAGCTTGGGAAACCCTTTTGTATTCATTCAATATAAAGAATTAATCTTATAACTCAAATGTGACCCAGGGGCGACGCAAACCTCTCTGTGGAGGGATGCAGTGTATCCAGGCGCCATGTTGGATAGGCGCTCATCCTCCCTGAACCGCAGCACTGAGATGGACGTCGCTGCAAAACAATGTAAGGTTCTCTCATTACTCTGATGAGAGTGCTTTACAGAGATTAACAGCGGCGTCGATTCACTTCTTAAAATGGGAATACTGAGCGCTGGACAGACAATATGGGGATTTTGGGTGCTGGAGAGACATGATGGGGATGCTGGGTACTGGACAGGCATGATGGGGATACTGGGAGGTGGAGAGACATGATGGGGGATACTGGGGGATACTGGGTGCTTGCTACACATGATGGGGATACTGGGTGTTGGAGAGACATGATGGGGGATACTGGGTGCTGGATATACATGATGGGGATAATGGGAGGTGGAGAGACATGATGGGGTTGCATGGGGATACAGGGTGCTGGATACACATGATGGGAGATACTGGGTCTAGAGAGACATGATGGGGATACTGTGTGCTGGATACACATGATGGGAGATACTGGGTGCTAGCGAGACATTATGGGGATACTGGGTGCAGGGGAGTCATATTTCATCTGTTGCAAACAGTATTAGAGTTGAGAGGTGATGTTTCCTATCCTTAGTCTAAGTAATACCACGTTCAGATTACCAGCCCTTAAAAAAGCTGGGTTTAGAGCCTGGGTTTAGAGCCGGGGAAATTAGTGGGGCTGTGAAAAAAGGACTGTTCAGATTCAGCTGAAAACACCGTCTTTTTTGATGAAAAAGCCGGCTGCAGTGAAAAGGCTGGCTTCTAAACTCAGTGTGAACGCTTAAACCGGCTACTGAAAGCCGGTGTTCAGAGCCGGCTAAAAAGAAGGGGTTTAGCTGGCTCTAAACAACGGCTTTCAGGAACCGGCTTGAGTGTTCACACTGAGTTTAGAAGCCGGCTTTTTCACTGCAGCCGGCTTTTTCATCAAAAAAGACGGTGTTTTCAGCTGAATCTGAACAGTCCTTTTTTCACAGCCCCACTAATTTCCCCGGCTCTAAACCCAGGCTCTAAACCCAGCTTTTTTAAGGGCTGGTAATCTGAACGTGGTATTACTTAGACTAAGGATAGGAAACATCACCTCTCAACTCTAATACTGTTTGCAACAGATGAAATATGACTCCCCTGCACCCAGTATCCCCATAATGTCTCGCTAGCACCCAGTATCTCCCATCATGTGTATCCAGCACACAGTATCCCCATCATGTCTCTCTAGACCCAGTATCTCCCATCATGTGTATCCAGCAC
>WWET01003399.1:0-24661 GCA_011038615.1 Limnodynastes dumerilii
CCATACCTGCACCAAAAGATACACAGATGAGGAAATTGCACGGATACTACATTCTAATACAGATTCTCTTAATTTTGGAGTGAGTACACCCAATGAGATTTTCCAGGACCTCACCAAACTTAAAAAACGTGAGGTAGAACTGAAACTTCATGGGCTAACTCTGACGCAATACCACAAGGAGCACCTAATTCCACATGGTTTTAAGATTAGAAACCAGCCAACCATTGGGCGCAATGATAAAAACTTTTGTGCCCAGTGGTGCCAGATCTTAAACCAATGTTCCCTTGACTTATTAATATTGGTCATAGACAAAGTCAATACTGACAGTGCCAAGGTGAAACTAGAGATTGCTGAACTTGAAAACAAGCACTTACATTCGTTAGCAGCTGACACCTCCAGTGATTGGCTAACTAAGTTGGAGGAAACTATCTCAAAATTTGAGAAAGACCTATTAATTTTTAAAAAACAAAAGTATAGAAAGGTCAAGGAAGATTATAAAGAAGAAAGAGTATACAATTGGCTTAACAATTCGTTCAACCTGAGACCTAGGCAGGGCGCTAGGAGACAGAGACCCTGACAAGCGGACCGCTCCTACACTGATTTGGACTCTCTTACATCCCAAAGCGACTCTGAGGTACCCTCTAGGGATCCTAAAGCTCCAGTGGTATGTGATCAGATTAGCACACGTAGCAAGGTCTCAAAAAACGCCCAAGGAGGAGGGGGGGGTATTAAACACTGAAAGGGGCACAAAACCACACGAGAAGAGGAAGTAGTTGTATATAGTCTTTCCACCTTTAGCCCGTCACTCGCTAAAATGCAAGTGTTGTGTAAAGGGCTACAATTCGTGGAGACCCATTTACATGACAGATTTGATTTAGAGGTTGAACTGTTTCGATTCCACCGTCAATTGAAACTTAAGGATTTTTTTCTACATCACCCACTTCCTACTACAGTTCCATCCCCTTTCAAGACACCCTCCTCCTTTGATCCGCAAGTGCATAATACCTCCATTGATACCTTCATGAGGCTTATTAAAAGGGACATCTTAGGCACTTGGAAGAAAGGTTTTGTGAAATACTCTAACCTCTCTAAAGATGAAAAGGCTGCGGTCAAGTCCTTACAGGCTAATGAAGAGTTAATTATCAGATCGGCTGACAAAGGTGGGTCAATTGTCCTGCTTGATAAAGTCACTTATATTGCTGAAATCCAGAGACAGCTCAATGACACCATATGCTATAAGGAGCTACCCTTTGATCCAACTTCATACTACAAAAGTGATATTGATGCACTTGTCATATCGGCCTACAACTCCGGCTGCATTTCTAGCGAAACTTCCCGCTTCCTTCGACAGGACCACCCAATAGTACCCATCATCTATGTGCTGCCAAAGATTCACAAAACCCTGACCAACTCCCCAGGGAGACCCATAATATCGTCTAGGGGTTCACTTGGACAGCCTCTGTCCCAATATGTCGACTATTTCTTGCAGCCACTTGTTCAGAGCACTGCCAGTTTTGTGAAGGACACCACCCACTTTATTAACCGTTTGAAGGATGTGAACCATCTATCTGGCCAGTGTATTATGGTCACTCTTGATGTTAGCAGTCTCTACACCTGCATCTCTCATGAGGAGGGTGTCAACGCTGTACGGGAAGCCATTGCCCACTCATCTTTATATGAGGGTCCCCCTGACCACTTTTTGCTAAGTCTCACTGAACTTGGTCTGAAGAAGAATTATTTTCTTTTTCAACATAAATTCTTTCTCCAACTCCAAGGCACGGCGATGGGGTCCAACATGGCCCCGTCATATGCCAATCTCTACATGTGCAACTATGAAAATACCCACCTACTTAATGATGCCACATTTTCAAGGTACATCAAGTTTTATGTGCGCTACATTGACGACCTTTTCTTTCTTTGGTCTGGCACCTCGAATCAACTCCAGAGCTTCATTAATCAGCTTAACACGTTGGCTACCACCATTCGCTTTACTTTAACTTATAGCCAGGACTCCATAAACTTTTTGGATGTCACCATTAAACAGGCGCCAGGAGGCTTTAAAACTGAACTTTTCAGGAAAACGACCGACAGGAACACATTGTTGCGAGCCAAGAGCTTCCACCCTAATCCGCTAAAATCTGGACTCCCCTATTCCCAGATGCTACGGGCGGTCAGAATAACTTCAGATCCCCTTAAACTCAAAACCACCTTATATGAAATGGGAGAGCGTTTTAGGAACAGAGGATACAAACACACAGAGGTAACGACAGCCATCAACAGATGCCTATCCATTGATAGACAAACATTTTTGGGAGCCACTGTAAGCCGAGCCAGTCTAAACCGCATGGTGTTCTGCACTACCTTTTCCACAGTCTCGAATTGTATAAGGGAGGCCATCTACAAACATTGGCACATTATTTCATCTGACCCCAAGATTGGACAGGTCCTACAAACCCCTCCACTAATGAGCTACAGAAGAAGCCACAATCTAAAAGATAAGTTGGTCAAAAATGACATCAACCCAAAGTCAACATCTAGTTGGATTTCTCTCCGCCCTGGTGTATTCCGCTGGAAAGGCTGTGTTAATTGCCCCTTCCTAGTGACTGGTGATGTGTTTAAACATCCCACCTTGGACCTTTCCTTCAAAATCAGGCACAGGATGTGCTGTGACACGAAATTTGTGGTTTACGTTATTATATGTCCTTGTCCGAAAATTTAAGTAGGCAAGACTTCGCGGATGTTCAAAGAACGCATGGCTCCCCACCGTTCCTCCATCAGAAAGGCACAGGGGTTGATTGATGCCAAAACGCCCCCGGTTGCTAGACATTTTATTGAATGCCATCATACGCTACGCGATTTTCGATGTATGCCTGTTGCCCATGTTCCTCCACTCAGAAGGGGTGGAGACAGGGACAAATTGCTTTTACAAAAAGAATCCAGACTTACCTTTATGTTCCATGCGCTCACACCTGAGGGATTGAATGAGGAAATTAACCTTTCATGTTGCCTCTAGATGCCTCTCTCTACGCATACCCATCCATTTATGCGCATTACTCATGTCCTTATCCTACCTGACGGCCCAGTGATATATTGGATCTCTGTAGCCACACTGTACGCCTGCCCCGCCGTGGGCTAGGTACTGTCTTTGTGTAGCTGACAGTTTGTGCCTATCTGTTAGAAGCCTTTATTGATTCTCCTGCCCCGCCGTGGGCCATGTGCTGTCCTTGTGTAGCTGACAGTTTGTGCCTATTTGTTAGAGGCCTTTATTGACCCATGTGGGTTAGTATGTCTCCGAGGGGTATCTAACCCTCGATGAGGACTTTACTAGCTACCTGGTCCCGCCGTGGATCTTTTCATTGCTACTATACTCTGATCCCGCCGTGGATGGGTTATCTGTAGCGTGGATACATGCACTCTGGTCCCGTCGTGGATGAGTGTATGGGATATATATTTATCTACTTTTCTCTCCTTGAGTGAGGCCACCGCATTCACGAGTTTGATTGTCGAGCATTGGACTATATAGCCCTTAGTGGTGGGCAGCACCTGTTTGGACCCCCTGCCCTGCTATAAGCTTTGCTTTTCCACCTTTTAGTGTGTCTCTGCCATGTGCCGAGCTAACAGTAGTCCCTCACATACGAGGCTGGCTTACACCAACATTGGTGATCATTGTGGTACACCACAAGACCATAGGTACACATGGATTGACCTGCACCATACACTGTCTGTTACCTGGCCTCAGTTGCCATGTCTGTGACGCCTGGCATGGGGCTCTGATTAGCACTTGAATTGTCAGTAGCCCGGTTATGACTATTGGTTCTCTTACCCCAGGCGGACCATGTACTGACACAGCATATTATTAACAGTTGGTCTGGTCTATATACACCAGCATATGGTTGGTAGTGGTTATCATGGCACGTTTCTATGTACTTGATTGGTCCCTGCTATGTGATATATTTGTGCTGCAATTGTTCCCTCTCCTTCCGCACTGTGAACGCTGGCTGCCTCTTGGCATACTGCGGTCCTGTCTTGTCTCCTTTCTCTAACAGAACACGAGGTTCCTGCTGCCTTCTGCTGTGGAGACGCTGTTGTTTACTTGGTTGCCTAGCGACCCACGCGCCGACAGGAACAGCTTTCTCTCCCTCTGACGCATCGTCATAGCGACCGTGACGCTGGATCCCACGCCCTCCGAACAGCCTTCTCTCCTTCAGAAGCATCATCATAGCAACCGAGACGCTTGATCCCACGCCCTCCGTGCAGTGATTGGACACGCTGGCCTTTTTAATCTCCTCTCCTGCTGCCGTCTGGTGCGGTCTTCTTCATTTCGTTACTGGACTCCCCTGAGGACGGTGCTCTCTGCACCGAATCATAGCAACAGAGACGCTGTATCCCACACCCTCCGTGCAGTTATTGGACACGCTGGCCTTTTTAATCTCCTCTCCTGCTGCGGTCTTCTTCATTTCGTTACTGGACTCCCCTGAGGACAGTGCTCTCTGCACCGAAACAGCTGTTGGGACCTACTCATGTGAGCTGTCTGTGTCAGACTTTTTCCTTATTCTGGCATTAGATTTACAGGAGACTTTTGTTCATATCATTTAGACTGCGCTGTGTTAGTCTCCTGGTCTATCTGCAAGTGACTATTATTCTACTTTTTGCCATTTTTTCCTAAGGATTCTCTCTGCTCCATTGACTGCACCTGAGTATTTTTTTCATTTTTTCTTTTTGTTTGCACACGTGACTTTGATCACCGTTTTTTTTCCTGTGGATGCTAGTTGATACACTAGGACATCCCCATCACCCATTCTTTGACTTTTTTCATTTTTTTGCACCATTTTTCTTTTTATGTTACTTTCCTCTACGTTATGATTGAGTTCATGGGACTCTAGTGGATTAAATACCTTTATTCTATTACCTTGTTCATTGTCTTTATATTTAGTGCTGGCTTCAGGTTCACACCGTGTACCGTGTTCTCTATATTCCTTTTAAGCCGTGCACTTGCTGTTGTTCTATTTATTTATGAGTGCGGATCTTACTTCTATTCTAGAGGTTTTTCTTATATATACATACACACACACACACATCTATATCTATGTATACACACGTCAATAATCAAGATAAATATTATGCAATATTGGGTGCCATATTTCTATAAAGTAACAATTGAAACAGTAGGTTGTCACAACCCAAGTCAGCACACAAGAAAAAATGCAACCACAGTCTATCATAATAAAAATGTCATTTTATTGGAAATATAGTGAGCATTTACACTATGAACAACTTCACACAAGACGTGATCATATTAATACAATAAAGTGCAAAATATAGACAATTTTACTGTGTGTATATATATACATTATTATTTTTTATTTTTTTTACATACCCCTATCTGATTCTATCTAGCTATCTAATTCTTTCTATCTATCTATATCTGCAATACACAGTAAATTAATCCCTCTCCTCCTATCCTATTATTATGTTAAGCTTCCCTCTACTCTAGCCCATACTATTCTATTGTATGTATTCACACCTCAGTCACACGTTATTCACAACCTATTAACCCCTTATTACCTTCCTAAATCTTGTTATAGTTTTTTCTAAAATGGTATATATATATATATATAAGGGGCATTACCTTGTATACTGGGGCTTTTAAGTGAACTGATAAAGTGAAACAACAGAAAAAAGCCAAATTGCATATTATAATATATGATAATTGTCTCTGCCATGCATTCGCATTCAGTCACTTTATAAAATAAATGTTATATATTTCAAATATATCTTTTATTATAAAAGTTTTATATATTTGAAATATAAAATTTATTTTCATCCAATTTCATTTCAATATTAAAATTATTTCATCCAAATGCTAAAAAAGTGACTGGATGTGATTGCATGAAAGAGACAAGAGTTCTCTTTTTTGTTAGAGTATATAAATATATCTCTTATCCTATTTTTAGTTTTATGAAACAGAACAAAAATGTTATCATCCTACTTAATTAGTATTTACCTTGTGATCTAGAGTATTCTGATCTGATTTGGCAGACTCAAAATTGAATAAATGTTTACAATAATATTTTTTTTTATTAATAGTTTTAATGTATGGTATGTATTTAATGTAATAAATGTAAATCATTTTTTTATGTTAAGGGATGGCCCTATATTTTATTATGTATCTAGGTGGGCCTTACTATGTTGTATTTGATGGTAATGTGAAACGTCCCTATTTTGTAGACCTGGGTCTAATGACCCAGGAATCAGACCTGGGAAAAAGAAGGGTTTTTCCCAGGTCTCACACAGAACTGGTGGCGGATTTTACACATTGTCAACCGATTGGATAGCTTTATAATGGTAATAGTAAATAAATCTCTACTTAGGGCTAGATTCATAAAAAAAAACCAATTTATTAAAGTATAGGGCATGCTGATGCTTGTAGTGCTATGAGCACCAGCATACCCAAGGATGCTAGGGCATGCTGGGGCTTGGAGGGCCACAAGCACCAGCATGCTCTATGATCCTGTGCCAATCACAATATAGTAATGCCCCCCTTAGATACATAATAAAATATAGGGCCAGCCCTCAGGAAACTTTCCTAGGCTGGCCAAGGAGGGCAGTGTTCTCCCCAGAAAATGTTATCAGCTGGGTGGTATTAAATAGTAGCTGGGTGGGGGCAGGGTGATATTTGCAAAAATAATACTTGACAAGGCTACAAACATCCGTTCCCACTGCAGAGCTCCTCACTGCTGTTGCACTACTCGGAGCTAAGCTTTTGAGGCATCAGAATCTGCCTTTCTTTTAAATATTTGTTCTGTTGGTTGTGATCTACTGATGGAGGCAATGAGACAGGGCTGGTGCTGGAGTGTTCAACACCCCCCTACAAACTATAAATTTGTGCAATCCTGTTTAACAATTTAACATTTGACACCAGTAACCACCCTACATTACAGTATCCATGTGAGCATTATAAAATACTGAACACATTCTTGTAACAACAACAAAAGAGAGCAAATCCTAGTCTCTACTATACAATACAAACAGCTTCCTAGTCTCTGCTGTACAATTCCCACTGCATCCAAGTGACTGCCATACAATACTAACCAGCGGTCGAAGTGTAAATTTAGAAGTGGCGATATAAAAATATAGGATAGGCAGAAGTGATTGGAGAATCTTCCAGCATTCCGGAGATATTTCCCACATGTGGCCATATAGCTCGTGATAACCGCTCAACATAGATTCTCATGTAGCTCTAGTCTCTGGGACAATCTATGGTAAATTTCTCCAGGACGCTGGAAGATTGTGTGCACACCTTCAGCAGTGAATTATGGTTGAACATTTCCTTCTTTTTCTTGAGTTTTTATACAATATACGTTTATATATGTCTTTTGGAAATTTAAGGGCCTAATTCAATTGTCTACGAGGACTGGAAGCGCTTAGTGTGCCTATTCTTGTCTATTTCAGTAAGTAAGAATCACAAATTTAAATGCACACCTCTGAGGATGTCAATTCGTGGAAATAGTACTGTGATTTGCTATCGCAGGCAATTGAATCAGGTCCCCTAAAGGTTGACTTTTTAATAAATGAATATTGCATTATTAAGCACCCCTTTCTGTAATGCTTTGAATGGATCGTTGTATACACTGGGGAAGAAACCAGTTGTGTTTTGTGTTTTTTGTGAAGCAAGACATGGTTAGTACAATCTATCCTGATGGTGTTGAGATAATCCAATCTTTCTCTTAGGATTATTAAAAGAATTTTAATGTATTGAATGTATTTTATGACATTTATTTATATAATGTATTGAATGTATTTTATGACATTTATTTATATAATGTATTGAATGTATTTTATGACATTTATTTATATAATGTATTGAATGTATTTTATGACATTTATTTATATAATGTATTGAATGTATTTTATGACATTTATTTATATAATGTATTGAATGTATTTAATAAATGTTTACAATGATCATTTTTTTTCTTATTAGTTTTAATGTATGTTGTGGTTCTCCAAGTGCCAGCATACACTGGCATCCTTGGGCATGCTGGTGCTTGCAACACTACAAGCATCAGCATTCCCTGCCACATTTAAATTCACAAAAACTCATGGGTGATGTGAAAGCGTCAGATCCAAGGATTTTGTGGACTTATAATGCGGCTTTTTTGGACCCGGCATTTCCCCCATCATTTAGTCACCATGGAAATGGGGTTTCCCCTTCTGCCCAAGGGTATAAATATAGTCCAGTGACAGCAGAGTTCTCATTAGCGGCGAGATTGTCCTGCACACAGGACATGAGTTGTGTCACTCCAATAGGGTTTTAAAGCTTGGAAGATGTTATCGTAATCAAGATGGTAAGTACTGCTTTTTATTAATTATTTTGTCATTACTTTATTCATTTATTTCATGCATAATAAGATAATTTATGAAATTACAATTTTTGGGGGGAATTGTTGGGATTATTGAGTATATTGTACTGTGTATTATCGGCAGTATTTTGTGACAGTTTTGAGAATTGTTGGGATTATTGAGTATAGTGTACTGTGTATTTTCTGGTGTATTTTGTGACAGTTTTGAGGAATTGTTGGGGTTATTGAGTATAGTGTACTGTGTATTATCGGCAGTATTTTGTGACAGTTTGGGAATTGTTGGGATTATTGAGTATAGTGTACTGTGTATTATCAGCAGTATTTTGTGACAGTTTGGGAATTGTTGGGATTATTGAATATAGTGTACTGTGTATTATCAGCAGTATTTTGTGACAGTTTGGGAATTGTTGGAATTATTGAGTATAGTGTACTGTGTATTATCAGCAATATTTTGTGACAGTTTGGGAATTGTTGGAGTTATTGAGTATAGTGTACTGTGTATTATCGGCAGTATTTTGTGACAGTTTGGGGACTGGTTTTGTACTGTGTATTATCGGCAGTATTTTGTGACAGTTTGGGAACTGTTGGAATTATTGAGTATAGTGTACTGTGTAATTTCGGGTGTATTTACCACCGGGATTTTCACCACCGGGAAGATGACTACCACCGTAAGGTAATATGGACAACACTCCTAACCACATAATTCAGTACATAAGAGAAATATGTAACTAAAGTGCTATAAGTAAACCAGTTCAAACAATGTATTCAACATAAATGTAGTATATAAGTATAAATGTAAGGTCAAGCTTACAGTTTCTGAAGTTCCTGTTCAATAAAACGTTCCAGCATAAAAGGTTCCTGAGCTCCTGGTGGTTAGTCTGCAACTGTCCCTGAGATATCCTTAGCTGTCTGTCTGCATAGTGTAAATGTTTCTGAAGAGCCAGAGCTCACCCGATGTCACACCCATAGTTATGGCCCTGCACTTAACACTACACATCGATTGACAACTGACTGAGATGACATCACAATGTCCATGACAACAGATGAACTCCATATCACATGACACACCTCCCTTACGGGAGCACTGCAGGACCAAATCTGTTACTGTGAATGACAGTGGCCTAATGTATGCAGCCATTTCATTCAAGTAAGTAATGGTCATAGGTCAGTTTCAATGTGAAAATAACCATTTGTGTTTATAAACCAGTGATCAACATATTAGAACAAAAATTTCAAATAAAATATGTCCATGAAATAATGAATAAAATACTTTTCCTTAAAACTCTTATTTCTTTATATTTTTAATGCCAGCATAACAATAGAATAGAGCTACTATGCTCTGAAATTGATATTAAAACAGCGTTTAAATGGGTTTTTAAACACTGCAAACGTAAACTGGAAAAAAAAAATATTTAAATACATAGGAAACTGGCAGAGGCTGCAGCTAAACAAGCCGCAGTCTCTGTCTATATGGCTCCAACTCTGGGGTGACACGTCTGCCCTTTTTCTCTACTTTCTCTCCAGAGTTGCATGTTTCTGGATTTCTGGATCTGTAGTACAATGCTTGCGCATTCCGCTTGAAAATGAAACTCTGAATCAGGTACATAGGGCCTGATCCAGAACCTATGCTGATGCGCTGTGCGTACTAACACACAGCGTATCGGCATACACTCCCCCCGACACCCCCCCTGTGGCCAACGTAATTACACACTGTTAAGCCGGCTGAAGGCTACCCTAACTTCAGCCGGCTTAACAGTATGTAGTTATGCCGGCCACAGGAGCGTAAATGGCCAAACCCGCCATCGCGCCCTCATTACCTTACCTCCCCCCCGCCTTCCTTCCCTAACTGTTGCGTAGTTAAAGCGAGAAACGCCCCCTCAACCGTAACCACGCAACAGTTAAGGACGCCGATCCTGAGGAATATGTTTCCCTAGTTACGCCAGGCAACATCTGCCCGGCACATGCGCAGATTCGCAGAAATGCCGATCTTGCGCATCCTCCCGCCGTGGATCAGGCCCATAGAGTGTAAAATGTAAGAACTCATTTAAAGTGGATACATATGAATAATTAGTATTAATAAATGAGATCAAGAATCATTGTAATGTCATGTACTCAGGTTATAAATGTACTGCTGTCTATGATGATGCCTTGAATATATGAATATATAAACAGTATTGAAAACAGTGGAGCGCGAACACACCTCACTGATTGAATGCCAGTATGCACTAAAAGTCCATAGCCTTAAAAGTCAATTTGTATCACAATAATTCCTACAATTAGATCTTCTCTGGGTAGTTGAAAAATAATCTCTCATGGGATCTGGTAAGCAAGCAGGGGGTTGAAAATAAATAAAGATAGATAATAAACAATATAGTGCAGTATTTCTGTTCGAAATGGGAACAACTCAACGTTATACTAGTTACTGTATCTATTATTACCAACAGACTGTGAGCCACCACTGTATCAGTTACTGATATCTGTCAACAGGTCAATCAATGGTGATCTATCCTACAACTAAAATACTCAGATGTTATCCATGCACAAGTAATAGATGTAAGTGTACCCAATTGCCCTAATACAAGGGTCTGTAGATCATTTCTTTATACTATAATTGTTGTCATCATTAACATGAAAATAAGGTAATTAAAGGCATAGTACATCATCCTTTTAAATAAACTTTACTCAAATAAATTTAAAAACAGGTCCTGACTGTGTAAGCTTCTGTTCTGGACACACAATACGCTAGATATGTCCCAGTCTGGATCAGGCTTTTAGTGTGTCTCAGAATAACATGCTTACTGTATAATATGTATAAACATATAAACCAGTTGAAATTCACCCCCCCTTTTGTGTAGTACCAGTGACAGATGTTCTCTACTCCCCCTACACACAATGGGCCTGATCCTCATTTTGTAAAGTTAGGGACTTATGCAAGAGATCCATATGGGGGGGGGGGGGTTTTGGGGTTTGCACATATTGCGCTATCGATCTCCTAGCATATGGAACTTAGTTAGGATATCCATACGCGGGATGTCACGTCAATTCCTAGCAGTGGGTGGCGATAAGCAGCTCCATACGGACCTGAGTTTGGACAGACGCAGATCTGTGCAGAGAAGTTAAGGATGGGTTCTAGGCACTGTGTCTAGAACTCTACATGTGAGACAGGGATGACAGGGGAGCACACTCCCCACTTTCATTTAGACTCCTGTGCATATGTGTTTTTAGTATGTAATTGTATGAATGGTAAAGTTTCTTGTAGAATTCTGATATTAAGATAAAAAAAATATACAAACATCCATCTGCATAGTCAATATGGAAACCAAAAGCTTATTTGCTGCTAAATTTAGATAAGGTAATATGGACAATACTCCTAACCATATTAATCACTACGTTAGAGAAATATGTAATTAGATAAGATAAGGACCAAATCTGTTACTGTGAATGACAGTGACCTTATGTATGTGGCCATGTCATTCATGTAAGTAATGATCATTAGTCATTTTTAATGTGAAAATAACCATTTCTGTTTAAAAACCAGTGATTAACATATTAGAAAAAAATTTTCAAATAAAATATGTCCATAAAATAATGAATAAAATCAGAGTTGCCTACTCTCCCGGAATTAAGGTATCCCGGGAGAGGTCCTACCCCCCTGCCTAGCAACACTAGAATACTAATGTTGCTAGGGACGGAGGGACGTGATGACGCGACTTGCGCCATCAAGCCCCGTCCCGATCCCTATTTCAGATAAAACTAGTAAGCATTAGGTAGGGGGCGGTTTGCATAAAACGCGTCATTAAGCCCCGCCCCCTATATGCATCTCTAGCTTCCCTCTGGGATCTCCCGGGGGGGAGCTGGCAGAAGTCAGCAACCCTGAATAAAATACTTTTCCTTTATAATTTTATTTATTCATATTTTTAATGCCAGCATAAAAAAATAAATTAGAGCTACTATGCTCTGGAATTGATATTAAAACAACATTGAAATGGATTTTTAAATGCTGCAAATGTAAACTAAAGAAAAAACATTTAAATACGTAGGAAACGGGCAGAGGCTTTACCTGAACAAGCCGCAGTCTCTGCCTATATGGCTTCAACTCTGGGGTGACTCGTCTGCCCTTTTCCCTACTTTCTATACAGAGTTGCATGTTTCTGGATTTCTGGATCTGAAGAACAATGCTTGCGCATTCCACTTGTGAATTAAACTCTGAATCAGGTCCATAGAGTGTAAAATGTAAGAACTCATTTAAAGTGGATACATATAAATAGTGTTAATAAATGAGATGAAGAATCTTTGTAATTAATTGCAGCAATGTCATGTACTCAGGTTATAAATGTATTGCTGCCTATGATGAGGTATTGGTACTTGTTATTAGCTGTAATAACTTGTTACTAGGATCACAAATAACCAATTGTTTTCTGTAGTAAATAAGTTGTATTGTAATAATATTAATACACACAGGCAAAAGAGTCACCAATTAATATATATGGTCAATTAATGCATCCCTATGGAGCATCTTACGTTTGACTCTACCACCCCCTATGTGACTTCTTGTGCTGCAATTCAATAATCTCATCCATGTATTATTACAAGGTAGTAAATAGCAGTAAGAAGACAACTTACCTTGTTTTGTTTTATAACTTCACTATTTTCTGTCTTCTGTATCCTGCTACTTTCCTCTATTTATAAAAGAAGTTTGTTTGCTGGTGAATATCTTCCACACCCCTGCACCGACCATCTCGAGGTAGTCCATTTGTATCCTTGCCGGTTTTTAGGAGGGTTAGGGTCCCGGTCAGACCTCTGTATGGTGTACGCTGGGCAGATTTTTGACCCAGGGATCCTGTCCTGAGCCTTCCACTGTAAGGATTTGGCAGTTGGAAGTAATGAGTCTGGCACTATGCATCTGTTATCACATACCAAGTAAGGAAGAACTGCTTTGATTTGCTGGGCCGTAAAAGGGGCGGAGCCTCTGTAAAACATGGTGTGATTGGAACAAATTAGGTCAATTATGGGCGGAGTTTGACCAAAGCTGTGATGGAGCTTACTTTTAATGACTTTAAATGACTTTATTAACAATGTAAAAGTGATTATAGAACTGAAAAGAAATGAAAGCTGGCGATTAGCGCTACTGGTGACACACAAAAAACAAAATCACACTGGACAGCCACCTAAGGGGAGCTCATGAAGAGCTTTTTTAAAATGTTAAAAGTTACATCAAACTCATGGATAACATAATAAATTGAAGATTTTTATACAGGCAATGCCATGTGCTTTAATGTATTCATGCATTCCAAAAATTTGATAATAAATTTATTTTAATTAATACAACTAATAAAACTCAAGTTTAATTTTGGGGCTGTCATTTGCTTGCACTTATGTAATGAAGATAATTTTTCCTTATTTCTGTTTTGTCTAGTTAAACTCGACTATATCATATATTGAGTTATGTAAAGAGATAAAATATTAGTGAGACCACAATACTGAATTCTGAAGCATAAGAGATTATCTGCATGTGTTATGGTAAAATATACATATTGGTCAGTGGTGTACTTTCCCGTGCCGCATGGTACTGGATGTAATGCTTGGGATATGGAGGTGGCCGTTAACGGTGTGTAGACGCGATTTGATATTTTAAACCTTCCCTGTATTTTGTATATTTGGTAGAGGTTCACAAGAGAGAAGAATAAATCATGCGGAAATGTTGGAACAGATAAGCACACGGGGTAATAAATAGCTGGAAACTAAACTAAACGGTGGATGAGATAGTGTTCAATGGTGTATTCATTGTAACAAGACTCATTTAGATAAAGGTTACACTATGGACCAGAACCCGACTAAAGTGAGTAAATTCTGTATGCAATCGTGTATAAGTTCCGCATGCAAAGGAATAATGCTCTCCCATGACACTCCCCTTTAAGTAATTATAGGGAGAGAGAGAGGGAGGGAGAGAGAGAGTCCAAAATACTAGAACTCACAAATATATATCTCTATATTTTCTGTTGAAAAAGTATATATATATTTCTTATATATATTTCTTATCGTAGTTTCATTTTTATGAAACAGAACAAAAATGTTATCTTATCATCCTATTAGTATTTACCTTGTGAGCTAGAATATTCTGATCTGATTTGGCAGACTCAATGTGGCTCAGTTACTGAAGTGAAAGTGCCCACAACACTGGACAGCAGACAGCTCTACTGATAAAATGGCTGTGTTGAGATGACATAACAACTATACTGTAACCATGGGAACCTTAAATCCTGTTGTCATTTACACAGGGTTGCCGACTCTCCCGGAATGTCCGGGAGACTCCCGAAATTCGTTAGTTCTCCCGGTATCGCCGGCAGAGGCGGCAAATCTCCTGCTAGGGACTTGAGGCCCATGGTTTCATGGAAACCATGGCCTCAAGTCCTGCCCCCCTGCCTAGCAACACTAGTATACTAGTGTTGCTAGGGCCAGGGAGCGACTCGATGACGCAATTTGTGCCATCAAGCCCCGTCCCAATGCCTATTTAAGCTAAAACTGGGTAAGTATGATGTAGGGGCGAGGCTTAATGACGCAATTTGAGTACAACGCATCATTAAGCCCCCCCCCTGCATGCGTCACTTGCTTCCCTCTGGGATCTGCCGGAGGGAAGCTGGCAAAAGTCGGTAACCCTACATTTACATTTTACCCTTATAAAACACATCATTGTTTGCATTTGATGTAATTGGGTTTTAGGGAATATTGAATTTTATCTCACAGTGTGTTTTACAACAAAAACAGATAGATTGAAGTTGCCTTGAACAATAGGGATGCCTTAAGTTTTAAGTTCACACCAGCCACCATAATAGTTGTAAATTAGCACTAATCATGATGAATTGACTATTCCCATATTGTCACACATTTCAAAGTTGCACTGCTGGTTATTTGCTTATGGCCCCGAGCTCTAGCCACTCTTATACCATGGTTGCCAAGTCTCCCGGAATGTTCAGGAGCCTCCCAAAATTCGTGAGAGATGGAAAATATCCCGCAATGATACTGAGGCTATGATTTAAAGGAAATCATAGCCTCCACCCCTCCCCTCCCTGTCTATCAATATTGTGAGCACTATAGTTATTAAAACCCCTTTCATATCACCATTAAATTTTTGGGTCTTGGCAAAATCCCGGGTATTTGGTGGTGATGTGAAATGTCCCTATTTTGTAGACCCGGGTCTAATGACCCAGGAATCAGACCTGCGAAAACTGAAGGGTTTTTCCCAGGTCTCACATGGACTTGGTGGCAATGTGAAAGGTCCCGGGTTGTTTTTCAACACGGGTTTTCCACATTGTCACACGATTGGAAAGATTTGTTTACTATTGCTATGGTAATAGTAAATAAATCTCTACTTAGGGCCAGATTCATAAAAAAATATATTTTTTTCAAGTATAGGGCATGCTGATGTCTGGAGAACCACAAGCACCAGCATGTCCTGTCATCCTGTGCCAAACACAACATAGTATTTAATGTATTTTATCAATTTTATTTATATAATGTATTGAACGTATTAAATAAATGTTTACAATAATCTTTTTTTTTTATTAATAGTTTTAATGTTTGGCATGTATTTAATCTATTAAATGTAAATCGTTTTTTATGTTAAGGGATGGCCCTATATTTTATTATGTATAATAACAAGCCGCAGTCTCTGCCTATATGGCTTCAACTCTGGACTGACCCGTCTGCCCTTTTTCCCTAACATGTTTCTGGATTTCTGGATCTGAAGAACAATGCTTGCGCATTCCACTTAATCTAATTAAACTCTGAATCAGGTCCATAGAGTGTAAAATGTAAGAACTCATTTAAAATGGATACATATAAATAATTAGTGTTAATAAATGAGATGAAGAATCTTTGTAATTAATTGCAGCAATGTCATGTACTCAGGTTATAAATGTATTGCTGCCTATGACGAGTTATTGGTACTTATTAGCTGTAATTACTTGTTACTAGGATCACAAATAACCAATTGTTTTCTGAAGTAAATAAGTTGTATTGTAATAATAATATTAATACACACAGGCAAAAGAGTCACCAATTAATATATATGGTCAATTAATGCATCCCACGTTTGACTCTACCACCCCCTATGTGACTTCTTGTGCTGCAGTTCAGTTCAATAATCCATGTATTATTACAAGGTAGTAAAATAGCAATAAGAAGACAACTTACTGTGCTTTGTTCTATAACTTCAGCATTTTCTGTCTTCTGTATTATGCTGATTTCTTTTATAAAAGAAGTTTGTTTGCTGGCGAACATCTTCCACACCAATGCACCAACCATCTCGAGGTAGTCCATTTGTATCCTGGCCAGTTTTTAGGGGGGTCAGGGTCAGACCTCTGTTTGGTGTATGCTGGGTAGATTTTTTTTTAACATGGGATCCTGTTCTGAGTCTTCCACTGGATGGATTTGGCAGTTGGAAGTGGCAGTTAAAAGTGATGACTCGCAAAAGGGGCGGAGCTTATGTACAAAAAAATAAGGTGTGTGGAGCAAATGTGGTCAATTGTGGGCGGAGTTTGTCCAAAGCTGGAATGGAGCTTACTTTTAATGACCTTACATTACTTTATTAACAATGTAAAAGTGAAACTGAATTGAAAAGAAAGGAAAGATGGGGATTAGGGCTACTGGTGACAAACGAAAAACAAAAACACACTGGACAGCCACCTCATGGGAGCTCATGAAGAGCTGCTGAACATTTTTAAATGTTAAGTTATTTCAAACTCATTGATAGCTTAATAGATTGAAGATCAATGGCATGTTCTTTAGCTGGTATTTGACTGTAATGAATGTATTCATGCATTCCAAAAAATTGATAATAAATGTATTTTAATTTTGGGGCTGTCATTTGGTTGCACTTATGTGATAAAGTTAATTTGTCCCTATTTCAAGTCTAGTTGTCTAGTTATTTAAAGAGATAAAGTATATATAGTATAGTATATAGTAAATGTACAAATTGGTCATTGGAGTACTTCCCACGTGCCGCATGGTACAACATGTGATGTTTGGGATAAGGAGGTGGCCATTAATAGTGTGTGTAGAGGCGACTTAATTTTTTTAAACATTCCCTGTATTTTGTATATTTGGCAGAGGTTCATTAAAAATCATGCAAAAATGTTTGAACAGATAAGCACACAGGGTAAGAAATAGCTGGAAACTAAACTAAATGTAAGTGCGGATGAGATAATATTTAATAGTGTATTGCAACAAGATTAATTTAAAAAAAGGTTACACTACGGACCCGAACCTTTATTTAAGAGTAAATTCTGTATGCAATCGTGTATAAGTTCCGCATGTAAGAGAATAATGCACTCCCATGACACTCCCTTTTAGGTAATTATAGGTGCAGGGCTAATTAATAGTCAAGGCTTAATGATGTGATTTGCATAAATTGCGCCGTTAAGCCCGGGCCGACCCTAGGTTTTGCGGGGCCCTAGGCGACACAGATTATAGAAAATTATAAAGGGCAGGGGTGATGAAAATGATGAAATGAATAGGGAGGGGTAGACAATGAATGGGGAGGGGGGTGATGAAGGGGACAGAAAAATGATAATGCAAAGTAAGAGGGGAAGATGATGATAATGGGGAGATGATGAGGGGATACAGAAATGATAAAGGGGAGGGGGAAGTTATGAGGAGAATGGGGAAATGATGAATGGGGAAGGGGTGATGATGAGGGGATAGAGAATTGATAAAGGGAAGATTGAGGTGATGATGTGAATAAAGAGATGATGAATGGGTGGGGAGATGATGCAGAGAATGGAGGGGGTGTTTAGTTATTTTTATTACAGATATATTTTATTTTACTCTTTGGAAACTTCCATCTAGATCAGACTGTTCCTGTATTCCATGTGAAATAACAGAGTACTGTTGGCGAACCAATCATTTCTTTCTAGCCTACCTATAAGTTATATTTCTTATTTTGGTACATAGATTGTGTTATGTAGATTGTGTTGTATTAAAAGGTGGCTGGGTCCTGCCATCAATAATTTATAATCTGTAGGCAATTGCTACAGAGTGAGGTAAGTACCGTGTTAGAGAAGCTTATTTTTAAGTGTAGTTTGCGTCGTCTCTTAAGGCTTTTTTTTTTGCCAAGACCCCCCTCTGGATTAAAAGCTTACAAGACTGGACCCCCATCAGACCAAGTATTTGTATTTTTATTCTCTGGCCATATTATGGCCATTTTTTGGGGGATAAAATATTTGGTGAGGCATATGTGGCATTGCCATTTGTTTATTAAAGGGCATATGTGGCATTGGCGTTTGTTAAAAAAAGGGCATATGTGCCATTGGCGTTTGTTTATTAAAGGGCATATGTGGCATTGGATTTTCTTAGTTAAGGGGCACTTGTGGCATTTTTTTTTATTTAGAGAGGGGCACTTGTGGAATGTTTTTTTTTGGGGGGGACACGTGGAGCTTTGCAGTTTTTTTTGGGAGAGGGCACTGTATGTTTTTTTAAACTAAATGGCCATGTGTATCGATTTGGGACAGGGCATGCTGCCGATAGTAGTTCTACAAGTGCTAGCATGCCTTGTCATTCATGGGCATGCTTGTGCCAGTAGTTCTACTACCTGCAGTATGCCCTGTCGAACGGAAGGTTTATTTATTTATTTTTTTTACACAGAGGCTGCGGCGGCGGGGCAGCCAGGGGAAGGGGTTAATTTTTTAATATACTGCGTTTTTTTTTTTTAAACTGTTTTTTTAAAGCTCCGGTGAGCTGCCTCTACGATTCCACCAGCTCTAAACTATGTATCCAGAAGGCCTCTCGTTTACATAACATTGCATAATGGTCCCCTCCTCTGTTGGTAACAGAGATCACCTCAATACCCATAATTTTCATGCCAGTTGTTGAGCCCTTGTGGTATCTCTGAAAATGTAAGGCAACATGATGTTTGTGGCTGCCTATTAAGGTGTTCCACCGATGTTATAAAAATCGGATTTTTAACATGCGCGTAATGCGGTCCACATACTGTAGGCCGCAGACACATGATAATATGTAGATAACATAGAGGCCCCAACAACTGACATACTACTTTATAGAGAATATTTCTCCCGAGGTGTGCGACTGGTAGGAGGTTGCTCTGTGACAAATATAGGAGCACGTAAGGCATCACATTTATAACATCCCACCACTGATGATCCTAATATACATGTCACGAATTGCGAGGAATGGTGGGACCTGTCCCGGGTTTCCAGGGAATGAACAGACGAGCAGGAGTGAAGTAGAATTAGTGATTTTTATTAAGGATGGTTGCACAAGACAGAGTAAATGGTACTGGAATAGAGTGAGGGTGAATGTCCAGAGAGTAGCAGCTTGGTGGCCGGGACTATGCCGGACTTGAGTGCAAAGTTCAGGATAGCTGGGTAGCTTGCTAACTGGATAACAGAGTGGCTGGATCAGAATTGAAGTCAAAAGCAAGCTGTACCAGGATTGGAGTGAAGACAGTGCTGAGTTGCGCCGGATTGGTGTGCTGGGTTGCGCTGGACTGGCATGAAGACAGGATCAGACTGGCATGAAGACAGGACCAGGTTGCACCGGGTTGGCGTGCTGGGTTACTGGTACGGGCTGGATCGCAAGGCTACTGGACCAGACTGCGAGGACCACAGTAACTGGAACCAGAAAAGGACCCAGGACAGCGGAACCAGGACGGCAGGACCAGGATGATGAGACCAGGACAGCAGAACCAG
This sequence comes from Limnodynastes dumerilii, assembly GCA_011038615.1. Classification (NCBI taxonomy): domain Eukaryota; kingdom Metazoa; phylum Chordata; class Amphibia; order Anura; family Limnodynastidae; genus Limnodynastes; species Limnodynastes dumerilii. The sequence goes on from WWET01003399.1 coordinate 20,069, forward strand.
GGCTTGAGACCAGGCAGGCAGGACCAGGGCTTGAAACCAGGCAATGGATCAGGCAGGACTGGGTAGCAATGGTAGATTAAACTGTATAGCAACAGAATGCTTGAGCTTGATGCTAGGCACGCTTGACTGGGTAGCAACAGTAGGCTAAACTGTATAGCAACAGTGACTTGAGCTTGATGCTAGGCAGTCTTGACTGGGTAGCAACAGTAACTTGAGCTTGATGCTAGACAGGCTTGACTGGGTAGCAACAGTAGGCTAAACTGTATAGCAACAGTGACTTGAGCTTGATACAAGGCAGACTTGACTTGAATGCAATAGGCAGACTTGACTTGAATGCAATAGGCAGACAGTTCAGGGTTACCAGGTACTGCTGGGACCAGTGGTGCCACGATGCATGGCAGGTCAGGGTTGTAGGAGCACCAGGATCAGCAGACAAAATCAGGAGACAATATTAAGACAGCCAAGCACCTAGAAAGAACAAGCCATTCCTAGAAGACCAAGTTGATCTGGGCAGAGCATGGACTGTGCACAGAGTTTAAATAGTCCGCCCAGTGCACAGATTGGCTGGAGGAATCATGTGTGCGCAGAAGAGCACCTGAGTGGCTTCCGGGAAATCACCTGACAGGAGGCAAGATGGCGACGCCCATGCACCAGAGAGGTAATGATGCAGATGCCTAAACCCAGTCACAAGCACACATGCTTTAATAGAGACTTACACAGGAACCTCTGGAGGGCTGGAGAGTGGCACATAGTGGGGAAACTGCTGCCAGACAGCTAATGGTCAGGTAAGTGCGGCACTTGCCGCCGTAGACCGTGACAATACAGGTAGATCGTGAAGTCCGAATGTCACTAGAATTATTAAGTTTAACACGTCTATTACACTTTTTCCTCTTTAGAAAACTGGGCGCTAAGAAATCCTTCAAATTTGGCGCCTTCTTGAAAATTACTTGAGGATTGGTGGGTATATTTGATCTTAAAACAGGATCTGAGGATAGAATATGGTGATTCTTCCTCATAGCATGCAAAATTTGGTCAACAGCAATAATAAATTTAGTGACAAAAAAGGGTTTGTCCTCATTAAATGTTTTTTCTTTGTTATTTTCTTTCTTTTTTATTATTAATAGAGACTCCCTGTCTATAGTTTTTATCTCCTCAAAGGCCTCTGAGTAAGTTGTCAGGATAATCCTTCTCTTTGAAAGCTTTAATGAGGTTCTCAGCTTGGGGGATAAATAGATCTATAGAGGAACAATTTCTCCTGAGTCTTCTAAGTCGGTTGCTTGCATATGCAATAAAATTATTGGAGTCCACGTCCTCCATTTCCCACTCTGGTATTGGTGTCGATAAACATCTAAAGGTGTACAGTTCATTAGAGACAGAAGTAAGGTCCAAAGTAAGGTCTCTATAAAGATCCTTTCTATGCGATAGCGCCAGTTTGGAATTGAAAAACGTCACTATCGCATAAAAATGAAGTTTGTAATATTTATGGAAAAGCATTGGTAGCAATGTCTGACGTGCCACTTATTGCCTGGAAGAATGAACTGCTTCAGTACCTACCGCCAAAAGTGTGAACACTCTTAGGCCTTCTAGCCCAACACCTTGCCTTGGGGCTCTAGCTCAGTGCCCTGAAATGGAATTGGAGCTCTTTTGTATACAGACACTCCACTTTTTTGCTGCCTTGTGTACCTTCTTCTGTACTTGATCCTGCAGGCTTGGCCCTTTGCTGCAGGCATGAATCCTTTCTTCAGTCACTTGTTTCTTCAGCTCCCTCCTGGAAGCTCTTACCCTGCAGACTTCCGACTTCACTGCAACTCCTTAAAGGGGAAACCTGGTTGTTGCAATTTTCATACGTCACAACTGTCCCGATTTCAGCGGGACAGTCTCGCTCGCCCCAGAACATGTCCCAAGAGATCAGACTCTCTCAGGAGAAATTTTCATTTTCTTCTCTTTTTTTTCTTTTCTTAAAAGCCCTGCCGCATTATGGACTCTGCAGAGCACAGGACATGTTATACAGGGCTTCAACGGGAGCCCTGTAGGAGTTTTGGTCCTACAGGTTTAATGCCCTAAAACCCCCTCTCAACCTTCAAAATATGCAAACCCTCAGTATCAGCTCAACTCAGGAAAAGATGCTTAAACCCAATAACTCCCAAATAAGAACACTGACAACAGTAGAAAATGTTCAAAATAGTAATTTTATTTGTAAGTCGTTTTTATTTTCTTATTTTCTCTTGCCTTTATCTATTCTTGTATTACTCTCCGTCAAAAGAGAAAACAAAACCAATAAAATCCCACAAGATTTGAACAAAAGTTTAGCAATAAAACATATCTGTAATGTATTACATTAAAGAATATTTAGCATTAATAAAGGATGCTCAATTACCATAATATCTTTACAGACTATACAAAGTGTTCAATTCTCAGTTAAAACTATAAATGGTACCATAGAGTAATTAAATGTGATTAATTAATAACAAATTCTTATATTAGTGTATTATTAATTACAACCAAGCAATTTTATGCAATCAATTAGATGATCAGTATTAAACAACAAATCAAATTAATCAGACTCCTCCAATTAATTACAGGCAATTATCTTATAAATCAGCCCTAAAATAGTGAAAAGGATCATATACTACTAACTAGTTAGATACAAGCAACCTACTAAACAGTTTTAAATAGAGAATAAAATTACTTGTAAAAATATATGGTACAGTTTAAAGAAGTACTAATAAAGCAATTTATTTGGTTACTGACATAACTAAACAATCTAATGCAACAAAGTATATTTTACTATGACTGTCTAAATGGCTGCATGAGAATTAGTAACAGTCCAGTGTGAAATATTCACAAAAGAATAATTCTATGTGGTCAGTTCCTGAGAAATAATCTTCTATAGTTCTTTACCTTACTAAAAAAAACAACACACTTTTACACTAAAATATTCACCACTCGGTATAAATTCTAAGAAATAGAATTGTCTTTTCCTTACTTCTGACTCTCTCTTCAGGATAAGTCTAAATATATTTTTTATTAGTCCAATGGCAATCTCCTTTATTGCACCATCAAACCCTTTCTCACCCCTACCGCTTGAGTTCCACTATTACATAGTTTCCGTTGCCTCTTGCTTATACTCTCTGCTCTCCTCTGACAATTCCTTTTCACCTCCGCTCCTGCTTTAATGCGTTAGTCACTTTTCAAGGCACCACAGATCTGTACCTCTGCTATCGCCACTTTCCACTGTCTTGCACAACTTCCGCTGCCTATTGCTTTACTCTCTGCTCTCCTTCTCTCCTCTAACAATCCTTTTCACCTGCTCTGCTGCTTCGCTACTCCAGCTGTCCCTCTACGGATCTCTCTCTCTCTGTCTCACAGCTTTTAACACGATCTAACTCCACCAACACTGCAAATCTCATTGTCTCTCACTGCTGCCTCTTCGCTGTCTCTCTGCGGTTCTCTCTCTCTCTGTCTCACAGCTTCCACACTGTCTCTCTCCTTATCCTCCTTCACCACTATCTCTACGCTGCTTTAGCTTTCTCTCTGCGTATCTTTCAGCTGTCTACTGTCGATCAAAATCGCCTCACCCTGCCGCTTTCAGCCTTTTACACCACATGCTCCACTACGCAATGGCTTCCAACTGCTCCCCTCATACTCTGCCTCAACTGCCAATTCAACCCCCACTTTTTCCTTCCTCCTCGCGCACCCAAAGCTTCTGGAGCTTTCACGTGCTGCTCCTAGAGCTTTCCTAGTCAGCTGGTGAGCACCAACTCACCAAGCCTCCCTAAACCCAAACAAACACCCACCCACCCCATTTTCCCAATTTCATCAACTTCTGTTCCACCCCTCCCACCCATCTTCATGAAGCCCACATTCCCACCCACCCAACCTCCCTATATCCCTAGCAGATCTTCAGACCCCAAGAACCGCTTCACGAGTTCTTCAGCTATAGGAACCGCCTTTCCCATAGATCTTGATATGCTCACCGGTACTCAGATGTCCCCAGGACTTGACTCGTAGTAGTAGGGGCTGAAATTTTATCTTTACTTCAATTCTTCTTCATGAAACGTGAACTCCCACCCACCCAACCAGCCCACCCTACAGCCAAAGACCCACCCTCCAACACCATTTTCCCAATTTCTTCAACTTTAATACCACCCTTCCCATCCACCCTCATGAAACACAAACTCCCACTCAACCAGCCTCCCTTTAGCCAAACACCCACCCACCAATCCTCCCTAAACCCAAACACCCACCCTCCAACCCTCCCACCCAATTTTCCCAATTTCTTCAACTTCTCTTCCACCCCTTACACCCAACCTCTCTATATCCCTAGCAGATCTTCAGACCCCTAGAACCGCTTCATGAGTTCTTCACCTATAGGAACCGCCTTTCCCATAGAGCTTGATATGCTCACCGGTACTCAGATGCCCCCAGGACTTCACTCGTAGTAGTAGGGGCTGAAAATCTGTCTTTAATTAAATTCTTCTTCATGAAACGTGAATTCCCTCCCAACCAGCCCTCCCTACACCCAAAGACCCACCCTCCAACACCATTTTCCTAATATCTTTAACTTCAATACCACCCTTCCCATCCACCCTC